>JAJOOO010001310.1:0-25539 GCA_029582685.1 Solanum piurae | reverse complement strand
TTATTATTTTTACTAAATATATAAAAAGACGATGGGACATTCCTTGCATAAAATTATGAACCAAATTAATGTTAAAAAATAAGCAAATGTTATGGGGAGGACCAAAAGTGCACCAATATTGCAAACATGAGGGACTATTAGTGCTCCATGTAAAAATTGAAGGATGATTTTGAGTCTTAACCCAAAGATGAGGGACTATTTTGGGCCTTCTCTCAACTAAGTTCCAAGATAATGAAAATACGCTGAAAATGCAAGTACAAACTGAAGGAATATGATACTGAGACTGATAGACTGAATCTACGCATGAATGACTGAAAAAGTGAAGAGGAACTATTACCTCAAGTTGGAGTGGAATCAAAAGAAAAGATGTGAGGATACTTGGCCTTCATGTCTGCTTCTCCTTCCCTAGTAGTTCCCTCTCCGGACTAACTCCTCCCCAAAACCATCACTAAGCGACTTCTTTGTTTCTCAACCTTCTAACCTGACAAGGATTTCAACTGGTACCTCTTCATAAGTGAGACTATCCTTGACAACAACACTTTCTAAAGGTACAATAGATGTTGGATCACCCACACACTTCTTCAACAACGAAATGTGAAAAACCGGATGCACTGTTGTTAGTCCTGCTGGCAACTCTAACTCATAAGACACTTTACCAACTCTTTTGAAAATTTTGTAAGGTCCTACATATCTACGACTGAGGTTCCCTTTCTTGCCAAATCTCATCAGCCTCTTCATAGGTGACACTTTAAGAAAAACTCAATCATCAACTTGGAACTCTAAGTACCTTTTCCTTACATCTATATATGACTTCTGGTGACTCTAGGCTGTCTTAAGTCTATCTATAATGAACTGCACTTTCTCCATAGCATCATGAACTGAATATGACCCTATCAAGGTTGCTTCACCAACTTCAAACCAACCAACTAGAGATTTATATCTACGCCTATACAATGCCTCATAAGTGGCTATCTGAATGTAGGAATAATAACTATTATTGTAGGCAAACTCTATAAGAGGAAGATGATCATCCCAACTACCCTTGAATTTGATTACGCAAGCTCTCAACATGTCCTCTAAGGTTTGAATGGTACGCTCTGCCTGGCCATCCGTCTATGGATAAAATTTTGTGCTAAGATTAACCTGAGTACCCAGACCTTTCTAAAATGACTTCTAGAAATGAGAGGTAAACTGAGGACCTCTTTATGAAATGAAAGACAAAGGAACTCCATGCAACATGACTATCTCATTAATGTAAATCTTGGTGTAGTCCTCCACCGAATGTGTAGCCTTAACGGCCAAAAAGTGCGCAGACTTACTGACTCTATCAACTATTACCCAAATGGAGTCATGTTGTCTGCGAGTACGAGGTAATCCTATGATGAAGTCCATGTTGATCTCTTGAGTCATACCTCCTGGTTTATGATGTTCTACCTTCACTTGCTGGAAATTAGGGACCTTAGCCACAAAATCCTCTATATCCCTTTTCATACCATTCCACCAAAAGACTTCCCGCAGATCATGGTACATCTTAATGGCGCCTGGATGAATAGAATATCTGGAGTTATGGACTTCTGTAAGAATCTGTTGTCTCAACTCACCAACCTTAGGAACATATAATCGACCCTGATAGAGAAGTACACCATCTACCTATTGGGAGAAAACCTCAACTCCCTTTTCATGGACTGCACCCTTTAGTTGAAGAAATATCGGATCACTATCTTGCTTTTCCTTACCCTCCGCTACCAATAAAGAATCTGACCCATTCTGAACTGTTACACGACCATCTGATATGCTCATAAGACGAACTCTTAAGTGAGCAAGTATGTGAACATCCTTTGCTAGTTCCTTTCTTTCTTCCTCAACATGTGCTACACTACCCATAGATAGTCTACTAAGAGCATCTGCTACTACCTTGGCCTTACCAGGATGGTAATGCACACTTGTATCATAGTCCTTGACGAACTCAAGCCACCTCATCTGGCAAAGATTCAACTCTTTATGGGTGAACACATACTGAAGGCTCTTATGGTCTATGAACACATCTACATGAACACCATACAAGTAATGTCTCCAAATCTTAAGTGCAAACACCACTGCTGCAAGCTCGAGGTCATGAATTAGATAGTTCTTCTCATGCACCTTAAGTTATCTGGAAGAATAATATATAACCTTACCTCGCTGCATCAACAAACAACCTAGGCCGACTCTGGATGCATCACAATAGATAACATAACCCAACCTAGTTTTCAGTTTCGCGAAGCTTTTCTGAAAATCTCCTGACCACTAAAATTTGACCTTTTTCTGAGTCAACTTAGTCAATGGAGAGGCTATAGATGAAAATCCGTCCATGAACCTTCTGTAATAACCCTCTAGACCCAAGAAAATTCTCATATCTGTAGGAGAGGTAGGTCTGGGACATTGTTTCACTTATTTTATTTTCTGAGAATCCACTCGGATCCCTTCGCTAGACACAATATGAATAAGGAAAGCAACAGATTGCAACCAAAGCTCACATTTGCTAAACTTAGCGAATAACTGGCGATCCTTGAGAGTTTGCAGGACAACCCTCAAATTATTCACATATTCTTCCTCATTCCTAGAGTAAATGAGGATATCATCAATAAAGACGATAACGAACAAGTCCAAATAGTGCTTGAACACTATGTTCATCAAATCCATGAAAGTTGCAGGAGCATTGGTTAGTCCAAATGACATAACTACAAATTCATAATGACAATACCAAGTTTTGAAGGTTTTTTTAGGGATGTCACTATCTCGAACTCTGAGTTGATGATAACCGGATATCAGGTCTATCTTTGAAAAATGGCTAGCACCCTGAAGTTGGTAAAACAAGTCATCAATCCTTGGAATGGGTACTTGCTCTTGATTGTGACCTTGTTCAACTGCCTATAGTCAATGCACATTCTGAGAGAACCATCTTTCTTTTTCCCGAACAACACTGGTGCACCCCATGGGGAAATACTAGGTCTTATGAAGCCCTTATCTAGAAGGTCTTTCAACTGGTCTTTCAATTCCTTAAGATTAGCTGGATCCATTCTGTACAAAGGAATATAAATATACTGGGTATCTGAAAGGAGATCAATTCCAAAGTCGATTTCCCTTTTGGGAGGAACTTAGAGAAGATCTTCTGGAAACATTTCTGGGAAACTCCATGACTACTGAAACTGACTCAATAGTTGGAGTTTCAGGGCTAGAATCTTTAACCCGAACTAGATGATATAGATACCCCTTAGAAATCATCTTTATGGCATTAAGGTAAGAACTGAATCGACCCATAGGCGCTAAGCTACTACCTTTCCATTCTATGATTGGTTCGTCCAAAAATTGAAAACGAACAATCCTTGTTCTACAATCAACTGAGGCATAAAAGGAATGTAAACAATCCATTCCTAGAATGATATCAAAGTCTACCATTTCTAACTCTACAAGATCTACTGAGGTGACTTTCTGGGAGACTGTGACAGGGTAATTTCTGTATACCCGTCCAGCTATAACTGGGTCACCGACTGTAGTAGAGACTAAGAAGAGTTTTGAGAGATTTTCTGGACTAACATTAAAGTTGACTGCTATATAAGAAGTTACAAAGGAAAGAGTAGCCCCTAGATCTAACAATGCATAAACATCTAAGTCAAAGACTCGTAACGTACCAGTGACTACATCAGAAGAATCTTCCTAATACCGGCGAGCCTGGAGAGCAAACAACCTATTTTGGCACTGTCCGTCAAGATAAGTTACCCTGCTGAGTCGGGCGACCTGCTGGTGGTGTCGAAGTTGTAGACTGAGCTCTACTATTGTTACCTCCTTGATCTTGTTTAGAAGAAGGAAAATCTCTCAACCTGTGACCAGATTGACCACACCCAAAACATCCTTCCCTTCCTATAAGACACTCGCCCGGATGGTTCTTATCACACTTTGGACAAGTTAAGTAGGTTCTGGTGCCTGAAATACTACCTTGAGACCTAGATCCTGATGCCCTACCTTTTTGATCATTTAGAACTTAGAGGATGGAATACTAGTTGACGAAGGTGCTAGAGCTGAAGACTTTTGCTAAAACTGCGAGCGATTTCCACCAACCAAATTTTTGTTGAGAATACTCATAGTTGTCTATTCTAACCTTCTTATTATCCTTAGCATGTTCCCTAAGCTTATCACCCTCAACCTTTTGAGCATGAGTCATGAGCCTAGAGATGTTCATGTTTTCCAGCAACATAGCATTCCTACACTCTATTTTCATCAAGTCGGATACCCTATATATAAACTTGTTTATTTGAGCCCTGGAATCGGCAACCATGTGAGGAGCATACCTAGAGAGTTGGGTGAACTTGAGTCCATACTCTTGGACTATCATACTACCCTGTCTCAAATTCATGAACTCCTGAGCGTTTTTTTCCCTTGACTCTCTTGGGAAGAACTTATCCAGAAAAGTTCACTAAACCATTCCCAAGTGATGGGAGCTGCATTTGTACCCGTGTTCTCTTTCCACTGAGTATACCATATGTGAGCTACATCCTTCAAATGATAGGATGCCAACTCTACCCTATTATTACTTGTCACTTGCATCACTCCAAAGATTTTCTTGACCTTATCTATGAAGTTTTGGGGATCCTCACCAATCTGCGATCCTAAGAACTCAAGCGGATTCATCCTAACAAAATCACAAACCCTGGATACCACTGATGCACCACTAGCATTTGCAGGAACTGGAGCTTGCTGGTTGTTTTGGTTAGTCACACTCTGAGCCAAAAGATGAATCGCATTCTGAAACTAAGCATTCGAAACTTCTTGATCTGGGATCGGAGGAGCTGCAATAGCATTTCAAGCATTCACATTCCTTCCATAAGCTCTACGAGGAGGCATGATCTTAAAGCGCATAACAAAGGATCAGAACGAGGAATTAGATCATACCTTACGCACGATAAGAGTAACAAGAAAATGAAGTTTTCCTAAAACACTTTTCAGCCTCCTTCTCATTAAATGTGGTGCACTTCAAAACCATGAAATGGACTCTACTTAGTGAAGATTTTAAGACATCCTAGGACTCTTAAACCTAGTGTTCTAATACCAAGTTTGTCACGCCTCGAAGCTACCCCCAGGACGCGAACACGGGATCTAGGATCACGAGTGACTCCAAGCTAACCCTGCTGGCATATCATAAGCATACTTAAAGATAAACTGAATCAATAAATACTGTGCGGAAGCTAGTGAATAAATAATCTGAAATGATGGGGAATACCCATACTAAACATGAATATATAAATACTGAGAGTTCAACAACAACTGAAAACTCAAACTCAAATACAAAAGCCGATTCTAATTATGTCTGAAAATAGCCCCTAACTGACTAGAAGTGCTGGGAAATGCCCCAGTTAAATATAGAAAAACTGAAACTAAAGACTAAAAATAGAAAAGAAACATGTAAGTCATCCTCGGAAAATGAGGACTCACCACTTATGCTACTGAGCTGAAGATTGGGAACTAATCTATACGTGATCTGGAAGCTGAGGACTTGAATCTACATCACGAGAAGATGTAGTGCAGAGTATGTGTCATTACTTGAAAGGTACTAAACATGCAGGAAGGAGTAAAGCTGAATAATAACCATAACTGAACCAAAGCATATATTTTTTAGCAATAATAAGAGATAAGCATGATACTATACTGAGAATACTGAACATGAACTAGCTGAATGTAATGACCAAGTTTATAACATGCTGAGACTGAAATCTAACTGTAACTGATAACATGGTCAATCCAATAGAATCGTACAGTAAGGGAGCTACTAATAACCGACATAAAACCACATGGGCTAAATGTGGAGTGCGATATATACGCCCCATCCAGAGGACCCAATATACCCGGCCAAAGGTATAGAGGCATGGCTGGCGTGATTACTAAAATGATGCCCACAAAGGGGACTTACAACCTACGGGGAACGTAGTTCTGGGAGTTGAGGGTGACTGACCCTAGTCTACTCAGTATTAAGCTTCTCCCAATTGATTATGTAATTAACAATTTATGACTGAATTTTTGTAATAGTGGATAGCTCAAAATACTGACACGCTAATTGAATAGGCAACATTAATGTACTGATAATGAAACATTCAAATCTGAGGCATGTATTTCTGAAATAACTGACCTAGCATGTGTATTCATGAACTAAAAGAACTACATAGCTAGAGTTCTGAATTTATGAAAGAATCTACACAAAATGATACTAAAATCATGGTAATCTGATTTGGATCATTCTATCAGCTAAAACCCAACAATTTCTAACATTCAAGAAACCCTAGGTTTAGATAATATCAAGGGAATGAAGATTCTGACTAAAATCTAGACACATAATGGGTGAAAGGAACCCACTAGTGAACTCCCACATACCTGGTGATGAATTTCACGGAGAAATCTTTCGATTACAAGGATGGAACTGCTAAAACTTGATGCATTTCTTGGAGAGGGCTGCTCGACTATTCTCACTACTAAAAAACTGCTTAAAAATGACGGACATAAAAGTGACGGACGGCGTCGTTTGAAAAAGCGACACCATTTGCCACACTATTCATCGCTTTTTAATAAAAATAATTATTTTACAAAAAGCGACGGACGGCATCGCTTAGTTCGTCGCTTGTTTTGGCAGATTTTTGCGCCAAATATGTATATGATTAATAATTATTTATTTAATATATATAGCGACGTCGTCCGTCGCTTTTATTAAATATAATTAAATATAAATTTAAAAATTAACCACGTTGTCCGTCGCTTTTATTTAATTTAATTTAGTAATTATATTTTTATTATAGCGACGGACGACATCTTTATGTCCGTCGCTTCTTCGTCAAAAATAAATGGTCAACTATTTTAAAAAGCGACGGACAGTGTCTCTCTCCGTCTCTTTTTGGTCAAAATGATGGTCAACTATATTAAAAAAAACGACGGACTTAAAGAGACTGTCCGTCGGTTTTCATTAAATATTTGAAGATACATGCACGATTTTCCCTCATTTCCCCTTTTCCTCATTTCTCCAATATTCTCTCCTCCTTATATTCTCTCCACCGCCTCGATTTCCCCCTATTTCTGTTTCTGCCGCCGCCGCATTTGTTGTTGTCGACAGTCACAGTCAGCATGAGCTGCCACCGCCGTCCCTCTTGAGTTGCCGCCTCCTCCTTCCCCTCTCTCTTCATTCTCTCCTTCTGCAATTTAAGGTTAGGATTTTATTTATAAAAAAATCAATTTTGTTATTAGTTTAATTGTAGTTAGTTTATTTGATTTTGTTAGTTATTATAATTAGTTTATTGATTTTGTTGTTTATTGACTGTTAGTTTGAATTAGAGATTATTAGTTAGTCAGTGAATTGAAAATTTTAATGTTAGGGTTAGTTTGACTTAGGGTATCCTAGGATTTGTTTGAATTTGGGTATTTTTTGAGTTAATTAGTTTGATTTTGGGATTTCAAGACTAGCTTGAATTAGGATATTTAAGGAGTTGTTTGAATTTAGATATTATTTGAGTTAGTTTGATTTTCGGATTTTAGGGCTAGTTTGAATTTGTGATTTTAAGACTAGTTTGAATTTGGAATTTAGGATTAGTTTGAATTATATTTGAGATTTTAGGATTAATAGTTTGAATTTTGGATTTTAATTAGCACCAGTTTGATTTAGGGATTCTAGGACTAGTTTGAATTTGTCATTTTAAGACTAGTTTGAATTTGAAATTTAGGACTAGTTTGAATTATATTTGAGATTTTAGGATTAATAGTTTGAATTTGAGATTTTAATTATAACTAGTTTGATTTTAGGATACTATGACTAGTTTGAATTTGTGATTTTAAGACTAGTTTGAATTTGGAATTTAAGGCTAGTTTGAATTATATTTGAGATTTTAGGATTAATAGTTTGAATTTGAGATTTTAATTAGCACTAGTTTGATTTTGGGATTCTAGGACTAGTTTGAATTTGTGATTATAAGACTAGTTTGAATTTGAAATTTAGGACTTGTTTGAATTTGAAATTTTAGGTCTATAATAGTTTGAATTTGTGATTTTAGGACTAGCTAGTTTGAATTTGGGATTTTAGGGATTTGAATTACAACTTAATTAGAACTTATAGTTAATTATAACTTGAATTTACTACAACTTGAACATAATTAGGAATGTGAACTTGAAATCTTGATGAGCTTAATTAATAAGAACTTTATTGAACTGTAGGGTTAGTTTGAATTAGGGTATCTTAGGATTTATTTGAATTTGGGTATTTCTTGAGTTAATTAGTTTGAATTTGGGACACTAGCTAGCTAGTTTGAATTTGGGACACTAGCTAGCTAGTTTGAATTTGGGATTTTAGGGATTTGAATTACAACTTATTAGAATTTATAATTAATTATAACTTGAATTTACTATAAATTGAACTTAATTAGGAATATGAACTTGAAATGTTGTTGACTTTAATTTATTAGAACTTAATTTTTATTCTTATTAGAACTTGGATTTTATTTGAACTTAATTAGAATTGTGTAGTACTTGAAAATCTTATTGACCTTAATTAATTTGAACTTAATATAAATTAATTAAAACTTTATTAAACTTAATTAATTTATAATAACTTGAAAAATTAATTAGGAATTAATATAAACTTAATTTTGAACTTAACTAGAACTTGAACTTAATTAATTAGTATTTATTAATTAATTAAGCTTTAACTTTGTAGATCTTGAAATATAGTATTTATATTAACAATATAAATTAGTTTAATGTAGTAAAATTATTATTAAATTTATTAATATAATTGAATATCTATATATTTGTAGATGGATCATCGTTTGTGGATGTATAATATGCATTACGAAACTGGTGCTGGTTTGAAAACTGAGTTTATTGACGGTGTTAGAAATTTTATTGAACATACAATGACACTTGATATTTTCAAGAATAGTGGATTGATTAGGTGTCCTTGTAGTACATGTAGGTGCTTAAAGTTTTTTGAACCGGATACCATCATAGGTCATTTGTACCGTAATGGATTTAAGCCTAGATATTTTGTATGCATTGATCATGGAGAAAGAGATGGATTGAATGGTATGTTCTATAATTCGATGCATGTGGATGAATATAATATGCTTGAATCATATGGTCAAATTAGGGTTGAACATGATGATAGGTTGAACAAGATAGGATTGAACATGATAGGGTTCATGAAATGATCAATGATGCTTTCGGGGTTCAAGGTGGGATGGAACCCAAACAATATTTTGATAAAGCTCCTAATTAAGAAGAAAAACGCTTCTATGATCAATTAGAAGGGTCTAGTCGTCCACTATGTGAAGGGAATCTGCATTCTGCTTTCTCAGTTGCGGTTAGATTAATGAATATTAAATCAGATTGGAATGTTCCTAATGCGGCTATGGACTCAACCAACTCAATGGTTGATCTTTTGGGTGAACAGTTAATTCGGAATTTAACATACCTAACAACTTCTATCACGCAAAGCGTTTCATTTCCAAGTTAGGATTGACGTATGATAGAATTCAGTGTTGTGTTAATGGCTGCATGTTGTTTTACAAGACTGATAGTGAATTAGAAAATTGTAAGTTTTGTGGAAATGCTCGTTATTAGAGGACTCTGGCTGGAAAGATGGTCCCAGTTAAGGCGATGCATTATCTACCTCCCATTCGTAGGTTAAAGAGGTTGTATGCATCGATGAGGTCTGCCCCACATATGAGATGGCATCGTGAATATAGAAGGTCGTCGGGTGTCTTGTCTCATCCATAAGATGGTGAAGTATGGAAGCATTTTGATAATGTATATCTAGATTTTTCTAGTGAACCAAGAAATGTTAGATTGGGGTTGTGTGCAGATGGCTTCACACCATTCTCTAATGCTGCTTCACCTTATTCAAGATGGCCAGTATTTCTTACTCCATATAATCTTCCTCCTAAAATATGCATGAACAGTCCCTACATCCTTCTAAGTTGTGTTATTCCAGGTCCCCGTAATCCAAAAAGATTGATTGATGTCTATCTACAACTATTGATAGATGAGCTCAAACAATTGTGGTGTGAAGGAGTTTTGACTTATGATATATCAAAGAAGCAGAATTTTGTTATGCGTGCTTCTTTAATGTAGACCCTTAATTATTTTCCTGCATACAGGATGTTGTCTGGTTGGATGACAGTTGGAAAGCTAGCATGTCTGTACTGCATGGAAAATAGTAAGACATTCACTTTAAAGCATGGAACAAAAAATACATGGTTTGATTATCATCGTCAGTTCTTGCCAATGGACCATGAGTTTAGAAAGATGAAAAAAGCATTTAGTAAAAATAAGGTTGAAAGTGACCCCCCGCCTCCATTACTCACAGGGCATCAAATTTGGGAGAGAGTTTCTCAATTGCCTAATGTTACAGAAGCTTCACCTTCTAGACTTCCTGGATATGGTGTTGAACATAATTGGACCAAACAAAACATATTTTGGGAGTTGCCGTATTGGAAGGACAGTCTTCTACTACATAATCTTGATGCGATGCACATTGAAAAAAATTATTTTGACAATTTCTTTAACACAGTGATGGATGTTAAGGGTAAGACAAAAGACAATCCAAAAGTTAGAATGAAAATAAAGGAATATTGTAGGAGAAAAGAGTTATGGCTGCAGGAATTACAAAATGGTAAAATAGTTAAGCCAAAACCTAGCTTTTCATTCACATTGGATGAGAAACGTGAAATTTGTGAGTGGGTTAAAAATTTGAGGATGTTGGAGGGCTATGCTTCCAATTTAGGAAAGCGCACAGATATGTATGAAGGAAAATTGATAGGTATGAAAAGTCATGATTGTCATGTGTTCATGGAAATTTTAATTCCTATCGCTTTTAGCCATCTACTCGGAAGGATATGGAAATAAATCACAGAGATAAGTCTTTTTTTAAAAGATTTGTGTTCTGGAAAGTTGTTGGAGAGTAGTTTAGACAGGATGGAGGAAAATATTCTTGTTATTACTACTAAGTTGGAAAAGATATTTCCATGTGGTTTCTTTGATCTTATGGAGCATCTTCCAATTCACCATATACAAGAGGCCCGCCTCGAAGGTCCAGTTCAAACAAGATGGATGTATCCATTTGAGAGGTATCCATTTGAAATATTCACTAAGTTATATAAATTCACCAAGTCTTTTATTAACATATATATATACATGTAGAAAAATTGGCAGTTTCAAGCAAACAATTTAGCAAAGGGAAAAGATCGAAGGATCAGTTGTTCAAGGTCATATTGGGAGAGAAACTGGTGATTTTTATTCTTATTACTTTGGTGATGATGTGTCATGTAGGAGAAACTGGCCCAATCGCAATGATGAAGGTGATATTGATCCTTCATTTCCACCGATATCAATTTTTAATTTAAATGGTCGAGGATCTAAAAAATGTGGAAAGCGAGGCTTCACTGATATGGAAATGCAATCACCTATGACACACATTTTGCTTAAATGTCCAGAGATTCAACCATATGGCAAGTAAGTGTTAAAAATATGTTATCAAATTACATACTAATAAGTGTTCATTAACTAACAAAATACTTGAATGTAAAATGATCATCTTGTTCGTAAACACATGGGATAATGAAGCCATCTATACTGAATTTTCCAAATGTCTAACAAACTATGTAAGTGTGCAATCACTAATTATTTAATAATATATTCATGTTATACTAAATTATATTACTTGAAATAACAATCACGTAGGTTTACGATGAATACTCAAGTGTCCAACAATTGCAATTAGTGAAAGAAGTAGCACTTGGACCTAAATCTCAAGTACTAACAATGAATAAGTATTGTGTCAAAGGTTTTAAATTTCAAACAGAAGAAGTTTCTAGGAACAAGAAAATAAATAATAGTGGTGTCTACATACAAGGTGATGTTGGTTGTACTTGCCAAACTATAGAATAGAATGGTGTCATTCATGAGATTATTGAAGTGAGGTATTCAGGTTGGCCTAAGAAGAAGATTGTATTGTTTCGGTGTGAGTGGTTTGATCCATTACATAGAGGTACAAAGGTGGACCATCAACATAATATAATTGAAGTTAAGCACACTAGGAAATACAAAAGTTATGATCCTTTTATTATTGCACAACATGCTAAACAAGTGTAGTAAGCTCCATCTCTATTGCGTAGAGACAAAGCTGATTGGTGGGTTGTTATAAACACTAAGCCAGTGGGAATAATTGAAATTGAAAATGTCTTAGATGTGGCGTATCAAAATGATGTTGCAATTGTTCATCAACAAGTTGATGTTGAATTGGAAACCACACTACAACATCTTCAACACATATTAGAAGAAGTATATGATGATGAGATAATGAATGTTGAGGAAGAAATATCCTATAATGAGGAAAATATATCATTTGATGACGGAGAATGGGACGATAATGTAAATGAAACAACTGAGGAGGAAGAATGGGAGAATGATGGAATTGAAATAAGTGAGGAGGAATGGTTTAGAATGAAAGCTAGTATATATGTAAGTTAATTTATTTTGATAATTGTATTTAATTTATGATTTTTATATATTATACATGTAAATTTACATACAAATGTCATCAGGTGGTGACGGTGATAGACATCGCGAGCATCTTGGTAAGCCAGATAAATAGGCTAAAAAAAAAAGTCAGCTAGGAGAACCATAGATCCTTAGGATATTCCAGTATCTATTTCTTTTGCACCAGAGCTCATCAGTCATGATACTCATTTATTTTGTTGTTCCGTTTGGTACGGCAGATCCTCGAGCATATTATCCTAATTATCGTCGACCAGTCGGTGCTTCCTCTACTTCACAGGATTTACCTCCATGGTGCTACGAGAACCTATCTTTAAAGGATATCGTCGACCACGACTCTTATCAGCAGGTAGGATATCGGATGGTACTCCATCTCCCACAGGTATATCTCCTCAGTTATCTGCTATGAAGATTGGATATTCAGTCAGATGTTATTGCCGGTACGCCTCCATTGACTCAGAGTTTTATGTATCCTGGTGTATCACCTTCATCTACAGCTGCACCTAGTGATACACTAGATGATGAGATGCCTACTCTAGCTCCTGGCCAGAAGGACAGACTTGGTAGAGTCATGATTGAGCTGGATGGATCATAGTGAGTTTATTTTGTTATCTATTTGTTAGTTTATTTTATTTATTTATTATAATTTAATATATTATTCATGAACTAACATATTTATTATGTGTTTTGCAGGTGGCATCCTGAAAAGGATGATGCCCGGGCTTTAAAAGACTGTGTTAGAAGACTTTATACACATGCTTATCACTTTTGGAGCGAGATTCCAAACAGTATACACCAGACGATGTTTAATGAATTTAAGTATGTTTTCAGTATTTTCCAACATGTTCAGATTATATTATTGCTTAGTATGTTTTGTTGAGTTTTTATCCTATCATGCATGCTCAGTACATTCCAAGTACAGACGCATACTCTGCGCTACATCCTTTCATGATGTAGGTTCAGGTACTCAGCATACAAATTACGCGTAGATCGGCTCCTGATCTCCATTTCAGCAGCTTCAATGGTGAGTCCTCATATTTTGAAGAAAATAGACATGTTTCTATATTTAGTGTTTTTCATTTTAGTTTTCAGTATTGGCTAGAGTTAGCTGAGGGCATGTCCCAGCAGCTTTAGTCAGTAGAGGCTTCTTTTCAGACATAGTTTAGCTTCAGCTTTAGAATTGAGTCTAATCTTTCATTTGTTATTGAACTCATAAGTATTTTATATATTCAAATCAGCTTTGGGTGTCTCCCTCTATTAGTTATATCATGATTTAGCTTTCGCATCAGTTTAAATTTTTATAGATATATTTAGTTCTGCTCATGATATGCCAGCTCAGGGTTAGCTTGGGGTCATTCGTGATCCTAGGTCCCGTGTTTACGTGCAGGGGTAGACTCGGGGGGTGACATTGTCTGTCTTATTATTTCATACTATTAGTGGTAGTATTTCCCCTATAGTTTCTTGTGCATCAATATCTGTTACTATGTATTGTTCCTTGTACTTCGATTATCACATATTTTTGGTATATATATATTGTTATTTTTTTGTTTTCTCAAGCTTTTTATAGAATTTTGTGATGTTCCATTTAGTTCAGATATTTTATATTTTTTCTGGTTTGATATGTTTTTCCTTGAGCTGAGTGTCTATCGGAAACAACCACTCTACCTGTTCAGGTAGAAGGGGTAAAGTTTGCGTACACTCTACCCTCCCCAAAATCCACTTATGAGATTACTTTGTATTAGCCTTTCTCTTGTAACTTTATGACTTGTTTGTTTGGATACCATTCTCCTGTCAAAATAACTTTCATATTGTGAAGTCTAGGTGACCCATTTAAGTCCATTAATTTACTCTATAGATATTTTCTAAGCTAGATATTTGCTATAATTTTTTTGAAATTTTGAGTATAATAAGGCATTCAGAAAATTACCAGTAGTCAATTCCAACAACATTTCTTCATGTTTCTCACCATTAAAGTAAACATTTCACAACAACTATGAAGATAACTTGTGCATATGTGTAACGAACATATAACTTTTCTTCTTGGATGTTACTGTAACATTTAATTGATATTGTCTTTTGAAAAGTATGATGTTCATATATTCTTCCTAGCTAGATTGATTGTTTTAAACAGGTTGAAAATTTGCTATAGTCCTATTTATAGTGGAGACTTTTCTATTTTAAGAAAATCTAATTGAAGAGTTAGTAAAATTTTGAGTTTAACAAATTTATTATTATATTAGATGAAGATTTATAATATTTTTTTTTAACATAAACTCTTTCATTTTCTCCTCTTGTTGGTGACTGGCCTCTTCTTTTCCATTTATAAAGAGAAATATAACTAGGCTATCTTTTGACATTCACTTATTTTATTATTTGAGGTGATACAATATGATATTCAAATAGCATATGAAAGATTTCAATACGATGAAGAGTTGCAGAAATTGTTTGAGGGTTATGCATTTAGAAATTTGTTATTGCGGGTATTTGATGGAAATAATGACAATGTCATTAACTATTTAGTTTAAACATGTAATATTATACATTAGTTGGCTGATACATTAGAATTACAAATTAGTACTACTTTTTTATTTATTTAGATTTAATAAACGGTATTGTTATAAAGTATTATAGTGTGGATGTCGACTACACCAAGAAGTTACTCTCACTCATTATCTCCATTACTTTCCTTCATTATGAAGATAACCTCCACCTTTATGAACATTATCTTTGTAACCTTAAACCTCCATAGCCTCCTCCATTATATTCATGATTAATGTCATGTTTATGACTAACCTTTTATATACCTATATGTTACACTGTAAATAGAGACATAATGATTCATATTGTAGACACTTGAAGATTTGGTGACCACATGAAAGAAAGAAAGCTATCTTATATTGTTCTTCTTGTCTTATATTGTTCTTGTCTTTATCTTTATATTTTTTCTTAAGTTTTACAACACCTTATCAGCATGAATGTTCTACCATTGCAGGATTAGAGCAAAGTAAATAAAAGAAGGTAAAATAATTGTGTTTATTTTTGTCTCGGGAACAAAGTAAGCAATTGTGGAATCTATTTTATATTTTACTTGTGAACAAGGTGAATGATTAATATTATTGTTACTGTGCATTTTTTTCACCATGCTCACTGTTTTGGTTATTACATAAGCTTTTAATTTATTTTGTTTTGTGTGTGAAATATTTAGGGTTCACATGGAAATTGAAAAAGGGGTGGTGGTAGTGAGCAATTTTATTTTAGTTTAATTGAAATTATTATTTTCTTGATGTGCAATTAATTCTTTGATTTATAATGGTAATTCACTAGCTTAATTATTGTGCACCAAATATAATATACTATAATAATATATGTAACTCCCTGTTTTGATAATATAAGATATTAGTACATACTTTGTTGATAATATTGTTATTGTGTTTCTTTTGTTCTATATTTATTTGTGCATGTTAATCTCAAAGTGACAATATTTTTTTAATGCTCAATAAAGTTTCCCTATTATATTTGGTTATTATGTCATTGACTGAGGGTAAGACGAAGTATTCAAGTCCTATCACACCAAGAGGATAATACATCGAGTGAGAATCTTGGTGCATCATGATAATAAAATGTTGAGTTGGGTCCCAGTTAATAATATCCTAAAATGCCTTCTTATGGGTAAGCCACTGGGTTCAAAAACATTCTTGTTCCTCTTCTTCAAGATAGCATGAATGAATTTTGAGTATATTTAATACTTCTCAACTTGTTCAAATTTGTCATCATTATTATGTTAAAAAATATTATTAAGATTTTGTGTAGGACATGGATTAGGGTAGATGTTTAGTAGGTAGTAAAATGTTGTATGTCTAATTCTTTCATACTAGTAGTGATAGTATTTCTCCTGTAGTTTCTTGTGCATCAATATCTGTTACTATGTATTGTTGCTTGTACTTTGATTATCACATATTTTTGGTATAATTTTTTTTTTTATTGTTTTCTCAAGCTTATGATTGTATTTTGTCATGTTCCAGTCACTTCAGGTATTTTATTTTTTGTTCTAGTTTGATATGTGTTTTCTTGAGTTGAGTGTCTATCGAAAACAACATCTCTACCTCTTAAGATAGAAGGGGTAAGGTCTGCGTACACACTTCCCTCTCCAAAATTCACTTATGAAATTACTTTTTATTACCTTTTCTCTTGTAACTTTATGACTTGTTTGATTGGATGTCATTCTTTTGTCAAAATAACTTTCGTATTGTGAAGTCTAGATGACCCATTTAAGTCCATTAATTTACTCTATAGATATTTTCTAAGCTAGATATTTGCTATAAAAAATTTGAAATTTTGATTATAGTAAGGTATTCAGAAACTTACCAGTAGTCAATTCCAACAACATTTCTTCATGTTTTCACCCTTAAAATAAACATTTCACAACATTTATGAAGATAACTTGTGCATATGTGTAACAAACAAATAACTTTTTTTCTTGGATGTTACTGTAACATTTAATTAATATTTTTTTTGGAAACATATGATGTTCATATATTCTTCCTAGCTAGATTGGTTGTTTTAAACAGGTTTAAAATTTGGTATAGTCCTATTTATAGCGGAGACTTTTCTATTTTAAAAACGGAGAAGGGCCTAAAATCCCCTCTTTCCATTTTTGAGCTAAAAAATATCCTTCCATCCACCTATATGGACCTACATTACCCTTCCACTTAATAAATTATTTTGAGTAATAATTAATCCTTTAATTAATGACGTGGAAAACTTTAATTTCTGAATTTTAAATTAACAAATAATAGTTTATCCTAAGTGCCGAACTTGGACAGAAGGCTCTGAGTTGATAAATGGTGTTCCTGTGTGCAGAGCAGGCCTAACCCAGAGCAAGTCCAAAGTGTTAATACATTAGAAATTCTCCTTACTGGAATAGTTTGAGCTGAATTAGGTTCAGAATGTGATTTCCCTCTAACTCCATATCCAACATGAGTTTTGAGGGTGTCATATTTTCGATGGGATGCTCTAAAACTTTCAGATTGGAGGTTTAGAAGTGTACGAGGAGGAGGAAAAGGAAACTAGGTGAAGAGGTTCTGGAAGTCATTCTCATTGGACTCGGTTGGTTTGAGATTGGTTCGAGAAATGGATCTAAGAGATGAAGAAGAAGAATCTTTCGACATTTTCTGCAAAATTGAAAAAACTTCACGTGTGATTTTTTAAGATATGGGTTTGTAGAATTTTAAGTGGGTTGGTAGAATTTAGTTGGATTGAGTTTGATTAGGAGAAATTATTATTTTTTGGTTAATTTAAATTTAACCAATTAAATATTGCCACATCATCAATGAAAGAAGTAATTATTACTCTTAAATAATCTGTTAAGTGAAAGGGTAATATAGAGCCCAAAGGTGGAAGGAGGGTATTTTTGTTCAATTCCCTATACTTGAAGGGTATTTTTGGCCCTTCGCCGTTTTAAAAAATATAATTAAAGAGTTAGTAAAATTTGGAGTTTGACAAATTTAATATTATATTAGATGAAGATTTATGATATATATGTTTTTTTACATAGACTCTTTCATATTCTCCTCTTGTTGGTAATTGGTCTCTTCCTTCTATTTATAAAGTGAAACATAACTAGGTTATCATTTGACATTCACTTTTTTTTATTTCAGGTCATACAATATGATATTCAAACAACATATGAAAGAATTCAATACTATGAAGAGTTGCTGAAATTGTTTACGCATTATGCATTTAGAATTTTCTTATTGCGGGTATTTGATGGAAATAATTATAATGCCATTAACTATTTAGTTTAAACATGTAATATTATAAATTAGTTGACTGATACATTAGAATTACAAATTAGTACTACTTGTTTTTGTTTATTTAGATTTAATAAAATAGTATTGTTATAAAATATTATAGTGTGGATGTCCACTACACCAAAAAGTTACTCTCACTCATTATCTCCATTACTTTCCTTCATTATGAAAATAGCCTCCACCTTTATGACCATTATCTTTGTAATCTTACACCTCAATAACCTCATCCATTATATTAATGGTTAATGTCATGTTTATGACTAACCTTTTGTATGCCTTTGTGTTACACTATAAGTAGAGGCATAAGGGTTCATATTGTAGACACTTGAAAGAAAGAAAGTTATCTAATATTGTTCTTCCTGTCTTATATTTTTTTTGTCTTCATCTTTATATTGTTCTTTTGTTCTTATGTTTTACAACACGTTATCAGTACGAATGTTCTACCATTGCTGGATTAAAGTAATGTAAATAAAAGAAGGTAAAATAATTGTGTTTATTTTTCTCTCAAGAACAAGGTAAATTATTGTGGAATCTATTTTATATTTTTATTTTGAACAAGGTGAATGATTAATATTATTATTACTGTGCATTTTTTTCATCTATGACTATATATACTTTTGTTTATGTGCAACTTATTTTATATTTTATTTATGATTATGCTCACTGTTTTGGTTATTACATAAGCTTTTAATTTATTTTTTGTGTGTGTGAAATATTTAGGGTTCACATGGAAATTGAAAAAGCAGTGGCTGTAGTGAGAAATTTTATTTTAGTGTAATTGAAATTATTTTCTTAGTGTGTAATTAATTCTTTGATTTATAACAATAAATTACTAGCTTAATTATTGTGCACAAAACATAATATAATATAATAATATATCTAACTCTTTGTTTTGAGAAGTTTAAGATATTAGTACATACTTTGTTGAGAACATTTTTATTGTGTTTCTTTTGTTCTATATTTATTTGTGCATGTTAATAACAAAGTGAAAATATTTTTTTAAGGCTCAATGGTGAGTCCTATAATATTTGGTTATTAGGTCATTGACTGAGGGTAAGACGAAGGATTCAAGTCCCATCACAACAACATGGTAATACATCGGGTGAGAGTCCTGGTGCATCGTGATAATAAAATAATGTGTTGGGTCCCAACAAATAATGGCCTAAAATGACTTCTTATGGGTAAGATGTTGGGTTCAAGTCCCAACATAATATAATGACAATGTAATGATGACTAAGCAAAATGATATGCTCTTCATAAAAGTCATGAAATTTGTCCAATTGATTTTCTCCATTCTCTTATGTGAATGTGGTAGCAGGACATAATGTGTCTGAAAATGAAAAGTGGTTAAATGTATGAATATGAGTGTGGCAAAATGTTAATGATCAATTGTGGTAAATTAAAGGAAGAACATTATGGATTCTTAAGATGGTCCTTGAAATGTGAAGGTAATTTTGGCCATCAAAGTGGTATGAAAGGTTGTTGGGCACATTGGGTTGGTGCAACCCAATTTGAAAGTTTTGTAAATTCTCCATCAAAATAATTAAATACAAAGTGGTATTACATTTAGTACTTTTAAAGTGATGTTGAGTTGAGTCAAATAAATTTTATAATGTCAAAGTATGACTAATAATAACCTATGGAGCATGTACAAAGGATTATGATCTATTTATTGAAGAAAAAATGACTTGTGTTCGTATGAATAAGGACATGTTCATATATGGGTGGATAAATTTGGCATCTCACCTCTGTGGGAGGTTTGAGAGAAAGAAAAGAAATATTTGGACATAAATGGTCATTTAGTCATAGACGTTGAGTACTACACAAATATTGTGGTATGTTAAATTATGAACTACTGAAGGACAAAACAAAGAAATAATTCTTTCCTATAAAGGTTGTGGCCGTGACCAAAATTTGTCAATGATTTTTAAGAAATAAGTCTTGCATGTAATAATTTTAACCATAAGAATGGTGTTGTAACATATGTGGTGGTACACAAAATTAATTGAGAGTTCTGAAAGGGCTAATTTGTTACTATCCGGAGGAATGAAATTGTTCATAATATTGGAGTTGTAGTAAGTCTCAAAAGAAACTTTTTAAGTTTCAGAGGAATTGAATAGAAAAAAATTACTATATTGAGACTATAAATTATAGAAAGATTTAATGTCTTCAAATTACTACAAATGAATTGGGTTATAAATATTTACGTATAAAATTACCTATTTTCTCCCTTGTTTGTTGTATACAAATATGGGCATGATGACGAAATCACGTGCAAAAGTAAACTAGAAGTTTACTACAATAAATATCAGTTGGCATAATCGGTTGGTCATTTCGGTTCAAATGTGATGCAAACGAATTGAATTCACGTGACTATATGTTGAAGAAATAAAATAAAAAATTCAAGAATTCTCTTATGTTGCTTGTTCTCATGATAAATAATTATTGTACCAGCTAAGGTTGGGATGATATCCCCTAAAATTATTTAGAACATATAAAAAGGTGAATATGGGCCCGTTCACCTGCCATGTGGACTGCTTACTATTATGATTTCATAGACCCACTTATGGTATGGTCACATGTGCATTTGTACCAAGTTACAAACTGGTTTTTGTAAGGTTGTTTGCTTGAATTTTAAAATTAAGAGTACAATTCCAATCTATAAAATTATGCTGATAATGTTGGTTGGTTTAGAAGAAATTGTATGCCTGCAGTTATAGCTAGACTATTGATAATGAGAATAAATCTCCATAATAAAATTTGGTATGAGATGAGTTTATTTATCATGTACGCATCAAGCCTACAAGGTTCTCCCATCACAATTGGTTCAAGGTCAGGAACCAAATAATTTTCATCTCAAAATTTAATGTGTGCACATATAATTTTATTGTTCCACCATGCATAAAGATGAATCCCCAACTAAGGTTGGAGGTAAATGTTAGATTTTCTAACATTACGGGGAGATAAAAATAACAACTGAAAATTATGTGTGGGTGAATTATCTAGGTCCTCATTAAAAAATAAATATGAACTTGAATTCGAGAGATAGTTCATTTGAAAATGTTGAAAATAATTCTCAGATGTATTTGTTGACCCAATATTTTAATAAAGCTGCAAATGCTCTAATAAATGGTCCTTAAAGGACAAAGTCTATGGTACGTTATAAACGTTATAGGCCAATCGATTCCAAATGTAAAACTTCTTGAGGAAAGAGATGAGTAAATTATCAAAATGATCATGAGAATGAGGCAAGTGCTTTAAAAGAGCACCATGACATAATATTTTAAAAAACCTTGGCAAACGTTCAGGTACCTGAAAATGATAAAAAATGAAGAGATCTCGATAAGTTATGTCGTATTGGAATCAATATATAAATAACCGTCGATGGTATCTTTGATATGAAGTACCACTCAATGTTATAAATGGTTACGAGGATCTTGAATTCAAATCTGTCATAATGTGTGGACAGATAAATGATTGGCCAAATAAAATGCACTATACAAGTAAATTTTGTTTCACTTAGAAAAATTATGTTTTTGAACTTATAGTTAATAGATCAAGATATAATGCCAATGTGGTAAAAATAAAACATTGTGCAAAAGTATACCCGTAAGATATAAAGTGTGGTATTTGCCTCGCGGCATAAAGGGTTTTTACAAAAATCTTGACATTATTAAATGGACATATATTCTCCAGTGGTGGATGCAATGAAACTAGTTTCAGTCTGACAATAGATGAAATCCTTGAATATGCATAATGAATGATTATCTGGTCTAACTAGACTATGGTTATATGAAAATTCTTGAAGGATTTAAATGTAACAACCGGTTTTCGTCGTTATAGAAAAACAATGGGAAATTTTTTTGGGCAGGAAAACTTTTTTGTAGTAACTTGAAATTTTCTAATCTAGTCCAAATTTTGATGAAATCGGAGCCAGTAAGGTCTAGGAAATTTTGGTAATAATTGGGTGATCTAATTTTGATTCTGATTACATGAGTAGATATCTAAGAAGTTAAGGAACCCGTACAACTTTACATAATTGAATTCGGGTGAGTAGAACTCCCAAAACTGATCTTAGCGTGAACGAGTAGTTTCTAAGTGTCATTGATTGAAGGTGTGTTTTGAATTGGGGGTTTTGGAATTCGTAAATTTGCTCATTGGTCCCGTGCAAGCCGCTGTGGTAGAATTATTCCCGCCAGGGCGGAGCGGCTGTGGCGGGATGGGTGTCGCCATAGCGGTCCAGTCACGACTTAAGTCAGAAATAAATCTAAAATATATTTTATTCTTCACTTTTAGACTTTGAGAGATAGGAGACGACCCTAGGTGTTTTATTGACAGTTTTCCATCATTCTTGAGGGTAAAGGTAAGATTTTAACTCCCCAAATCTATTTTTTGATCCGTAGTATGTAAACTAGTGGCTAATTATCGATGGGGGAGGGTTTTGATATGGAAATTATGGTGGAAAAAGCCCTAATCTAGATATGGAAATCAAGGGTTTGATCTAGGGTTAATAGAGTTGATTGTAATTCAGGTAATTAGATATTGTTTATTAATTCCCGTGTTATCTTAATTGTTTGTAGACAAAGAACAAGCAGAACAAATCCGAAAAGGGAAGAATCAAGTTTCTTAGGGGATTCAATCTTGTTTCGAGGTAGGTGATGGTTGTGATTCATGTTGTGTGATGTATGCTTGTTCTTGCTTCATGAAAATATGTGTATGTATGCGAATGTTGCATTATTGATCACACTAGTTGTAAATGAGGATAGATTAATAATGAATTCCATGAATCATAACTTGATTGTATGATTTTGTGAATATACTTGTGATTATGATTATGGCTTGTTGAATGGATCAGGTTTTTCTTTCTAACACACTAACTAGGATCGGTTGCAACATTTCGGCATAAACATGGGATCGGTTGCTACGTTTCGACATAAATAGTGGATCGGGTACCACGTACCAGTATGCTAACAGTTTAGGTATGGGTTCCATAAGAGGATCATTGATTTGACATAACTGTATATCTTGAGAAATGTGAAACTGTTCGTTGTTCGTAAATGATGTTGATATTGTATATGTTCGGCGTATGCATGTTATTATTATGTTGTAATGGCTTATGTATGTTGCACATAGTGGTATAGCCGCGTGATCCTACCAGTACGTTGTGGTTGTGTACTGATACTACACTTGCTCTTTCTTTGTTGAGTATAGGGCATCTTCAGGCTGCTATTGACAGACCTTGCTTAGAAGATCAGTGATCATTCAAATTCAAGGGTGTGCCAGTTCTTTCGGGCTGCCATGAGTTCTCTTTCTTTCTATGTCCACATTTCGGACTTAGACTAGTACTTTAGTTAGTCTTATGTTTAGTTGCGGTTGCACCCATTTTCTTAGACTTGTTGAACTTTAAATGTTTTGGTACATTTACTTTCAGGTTCTAGGCATTATTTCCAGAATTGTTTTGTTAGACTTTAAAGTTTGTGTGAACTCCATCTTTCCTTTAGCATTTAAACCTACTTCTGTATCTTTAAATGCCTTAGTATTTTGGTTGAGTTGTTAGTTTGGGTTGTAGTAATTTTTCTCTCACCAGAGGGCTAGTGTGGGTGCCACTTACGATGGTCTGGGTCGTGACTAAATTGTTATCAGAGCCTAGGTTCATTGATCTCGATGTACATAAATTAGTCTAGTAGAGTCTTGCAGAACGGTACAGAGACAACTATATTTATCTTCGAGAGGCTATAGGACTTTAGAAAATCTCTATGTCTTCTCTTGTCTCCTTTCGTGCTATAACTTGATTCCAATTGGTATCTGCAGATTCGAATTGGTATTTAATCTCCTTCACTCTTCTGTTGGCAGATAGTTAACACTAGGTTCAACGGCGTCAGGACCGTAGCTCCTGTCAATGCTCCAACTGAGGAATCTGTAGCGAGAGGTCGCGATCAAGGTAGGGGTAGATGAAGAGCTAGGGGTAGAGGCCGAGGAAGGTTGGCGCTTACTAGGGATGGAGCACTGGTTCAAAATGCTTCAAAAAATGAGGGCCCTCCTGCTCATCATCAAGAGGTAGAGGAGAATATCGAAGTTGAGAATGAGGGGAATATTGGACAAGGCCTCATATAGTATAAATTTGATCATAGTCCACAGGCAACAATCCGGAATAATGGCACCAAGGAACTTGTTCTACTATTATTGAGCTTAACAGGTGACATCAAGCTACAACGGAGGAACACTAATGCATCAAATATATTTCGAAGTCCGAATACGGCTGCATGCAAAATCTCCAAAAGTATTGGAGGGTTCTGCACACAATAGAAGTGTCAAACGGAGTAACAATAACAATGGTACAAGGCCTCATCCAGAATATCTTTTATCATAGCCAACATGCAACAACCGAGATAATAGCACAACCAGCTAAAAGCTGCAAATATATTGGCAGCTCCGCGGAAGTCATAGAAGTTGAGAATTTCAGCAGAACAGGTGCACGGAAAAAATTACATTTTATTTTGAATCAAACAAGCAGACTATTAAAGAATGAATTCCAGAACCAATGTTTCAGTTAGTGCAAGAAAATGTTTGGTAAATGAATGGTAGCACTGACCGTGATTCTCCTTGGTTGTGTGCATATAATGTTACAGTGTCCCTCACGTCCTGATTCAATCATGTCATCCAGTATAAATTGAGGGACCTAAAGAAATTAAAATGTAAGATGTCAATGATTCTAGATACAAATGTGAATTTATAAGTTACCCTCCATTGCACATAAAAATCATCTCGGTGACTTCTTAAATCAATTAGCTTTATTTGGAAATTTTTCTGACATATTCTCTAGCAACTGTTTAGGTGAGTAGGATCTTCTCTACAACTCACTATCTGAAAAAAAGAAGCACTGATTTGCTATTCCCCTTTGAAAAAAGATTGATTTGACAAAACACGTCAAGCTAGGATCATTGCAATAAAACAAGGGAAAGAAAGTTCTCCAAAGAATGGGAAAACAGGACCAAAGCACATAACTAGTAGCACCTAAACAAAATTGAAAGCTGCACCTCAACACAGTATTGAAGTAATTTTGGTACAGAAAAAAAGGCAAAATTTAAGAATTCAACACCTGGGTTGTTTTCCCGCAACCTGTTTCCCCACAAATGACCAAAACATCATTCTCCTCTAGTGAATGCAG
>JAJOOO010001309.1:0-31838 GCA_029582685.1 Solanum piurae | reverse complement strand
AATGATGCTTCCACTACTCCTTCAATAAAGCATTCTCTTTGGACATAAGCTTTTGAACCTGCTTATCCAAAATAGTTATTGGCTTCTGCTCAAATAACAAATCTGGATCCAACACCACTGAATCGAGTTAAATCATATGAGACTCATCTCACACATACTTCTGAATCATGGGGACATGGAAAATAGGACGCACCGTTGACCAACTAGGTAGAAAGGCCAACTTATATGCCACCTCTCTAATTCAAATAAAAATATCTAAAGGACCAATGAATCTAGGGCTAAGCTTTCCTTCCTTCTTGAACCACATGACACCTGTCACGCCCCGAGCCTACACCCTGGACATGGCCGGCACTCGAGAACCATTGATGGCCCCAAGTGAACCCTTGGCCTAACTTACTTACTCAACGGAAGACTTTAAGCATTAAGAAAAGAATTCATATGCTAAATAACTCAATTGTTTCAAACCAAACTCATAATGTTTTAAAAATAAACATTTAACTTAGCCAAAATGGCTACTCAAATCTGAACATAAGCCAATAACAAAATGATGACGAATGAACTAACATTTGACTGACTATCTATGAAACCCCCTAAAACAATTGAGATGGATGTCGGGACAGGCCCACGACATCGTAATGAACTAAAATGATAAAGTAATGAAAAAGGGGGATCCTCTAGAATGCAAGGAGGCTCACCAACAACTCTGAAGATCAACTAGATCAACGATGCGCTGGATGTTGATCATGGTTACATGCGTCTGCATCATAAGACAATGCAGGCCAACTGGCATCAGTACATTGAATGTACGAGTATGCGAGTTGGAATACTAAACACAACTTGATCATGAAAAGAATCTGAAAGGAACTGAAGAACTTACCTGGTTCATCTCAACTTAACATAACTGAACTCATTTCAATATAAAGCAGTTTAAAAACAAGTGCAATATAAGGAAAAGTTATTTAAAACATGATGTCAACTCTGTGTATTTAGAAATACAATAATAACTTTGTATGTATATGCATAGATACAATATGAACTCTATTTGTATACAAAAATACAAAATACTGTTGTGGGAGTTTCTCTAACCGACAACCATCACCTAAGAGCTATAGTGATGATACAACGTTTTACCTCACGCTTCCAAGGACCGTCCTATACCTTGACGGGGGTATAAAACCTAACTCACGAAGTGGATCCACTAGTCTATGCTAAAAAGCACTAAAGGAATCATCTAAAAAGTATGACCCTTTTCTACCCATGGTAGCTACATAGTTTATGGGGGTTGTGAGTTGTCTAAACTCTCCCCCATATCGGTGCTCAATACTACTCCCAAAAATATAATATTAGCTCTTATATTTAAAAACATACTTCTTTCTGTGATTTGAATTAGTTCTCAAAAACTTAGCTCAAAGGCTATCTTGGAAATCAAAGTTTCCTCTCTTGCTTCATTTAGAAAGCGATTACTCTTTTCTGAAAACTAGCCTGAAGGCTCCTCGGAAATCGAGGTTTCATTTCTTGTTTAAATCCAAAAACATTTTAAACCCTTTGGGAATACATATCCCTCCATATACTTTAGAAGAAATGAACTTCAAGTTTACTCTTTACTGAACTCAAACTTAAGTCTTAAAACAAAGTTAAAACGTTTGCAAAAGACTTTTGGAAAACTTTATGAATGTCTATTAACTTGACTCTTGACTTCTCTTGACTTGACTCTTAACTTTCCATACATTGAATTTATGGATTCAAGGATCGTGATTTGTTATGGGAAAGATCTCATGATGTTTAGGACCTAATTTAGATAGTTAAACATGAGAAAAGACCAAAAATCAATATCTGAGGGTGGATCCGCGAAGCGGAGAATCATTTAAATTTTGAGGCAATATGGTCCGTGACCGCTCTGCGACATGAAACGACTTTTCCCAAATCTGGGAATTAGCTCCGCGACGCGGAGGCATTGTAAAATATCGACCGACAAAATTTCTTCTTTGTTTGCCAGCTCTAAACTCGATTAGTTCTTTCCCCAAACACTTAGAATTGTCTATACCCTCAATATACATCAGATTCTACTCGAAAACACAACTAAAAACGTGAATCAATCCCAAGCGACTTCAATAACACAAACCATAAGGATTCAAACGTACTTTATCAAGAATTCTATGGATTTACTTTCAAATCAATATACTTTGCTGAAATTGAATCAAGTTTGGCGCATGGGTGAACTAACCCAACGCTAGATGATCTCACATACCTTATAGGGATCACCCCCGACGAAATCCACAAGCTAAACTCGACGATCTTGACGAATCTTGCTTCTCTTCTCCTTTCTCCTCTTTTTTTCTCTCTTTTCCAAGCCCTAGCGTATTTTGGTAAAAGCGTAAACTGATCTAATTATGTTTAGACCCTAACTTAATTAACAAAAACGAAATAAAATAATTGGGCAAGGAAAAGACCAAACTACCCTTTAAAAATCCGGATTGAACTTTCCTTATTCCTACAGCCCAACTTCCAAAGGGCATATCTTACTCATACGAACTCGGAACCGCGCAAACTCAGCGTTGTTGGAAAGAATATTCCAAGATCTTTCCTACCATAACTGGAAGTGCTCCTAACTCATCCTGAGCTAGAAGTTATGGCCGTTTGAAGTTGACCAAAAACTCACTTTTTTTCCAAAGTTAACAAAATTTCCAGATTTTCATTCTTCCCAAAAATGACTATTTCAAATTCTTAGTTTCTTCCTAGTTATTTCAAATTGAGAGATGTTACAATATCTCCCCCTTGGGAACATTCATCCTCGAATGAGATTTCTCTTACTAGCCTAAGGGTGAAACATGTAACTTTCAGCTCAAATACCCACAAGCAAATGTGAAACAACATGCCAACTTATAAATAAATATTAAGAAATAATTAGTACCTTAATTCGGAACTTCTCCGGATTCGAGGAGATGTGGATATCTCTTCTTCATATCCTCCTCAGCTTCCCAAGTAGTTTCTTCAACAAATTGGTTCCTCCAAAGGACTTTGACTGATGCTACCTCTTTTGTTCTCAACTTGCGAACTTGGCGATCTAGAATTTGAACCAGAATCTCTTCATAAGATAAACTATCTTTGACCCCAATATCTTCGGTTGGTATTATCAATGAAGGATCGCCCATGCAGTTCTTCAACATGGAAACATGAAATACTGGATGAACTGCGGTTAACTCTTGTGGTAGCTCTAACTCATAAGCTACATTACCTACCCTTTTTGATATTTTGTAAGGGACAATATAACGGGGACTAAGCTTCCCCTTCTTACCAAACCTCATAACACCCTTCTTGGGTGAAACTTTCAAGTAACATCAACCATCTACTTCAAACTCTAACTCTCTCCTCCTACCATCAGTGAAGGATTTCTGACGACTCTGGGTTGTTTTCAATCTCTCTTGAATAACTTCCACTTTCTCCATAGATTGACGAACTAAGTCCAGTCCTATTAACCCAGCTTCACCAACTTCAAACCATCTAATAGGAGATCTACATCTTCCCCCATAAGGAGCTTCGTAAGGAGCCATTTGGAGCTAGAGTGATAACTATTATTGTAAGCAAACTCAATGAGAGATAGGTGATCATCTCAATTACCCTTGAAATCAATCACACATTCTACCTTGATACCTCAAACACTATCTCCCCCTTGTTCCAAAAGCCAATACTTTTTTATTATGAACCTTTGCCTTTAATTCAAGCAACAAAAGATCTTGGTCTTGCTTCTCTTTTACTTCTGACACTAATGATGATTTAGCCCCATTCATCACCACTACTCCTCCTTCTGTGGAATCAATTAGTCGAACTCCTAGTCGTGCAAGTCTATGCACCTCTTTTGTTAAGTTTTTCTTATCTTCCTCAAAATGGGCGGTACTCCCATAGATACCCTACTCAAGGCATCAGCAACAACATTAGCCTTACCTGGGTGATTAAGAATACCCATGTCATAATCCTTGAGTAATTCTAACCACCTCCTCTGTCTCAAATTAAGCTCTTTCTGACTAAACGCATATTGAAGACTCTTGTGCTCAGTGAACACATCCACATGAACACCATAAATATAATGACGCCATATTTTCAAGGCAAAATACTACGGCAATAACCTCTAAGTCGTGGGTTGGGTAATTTTTCTCATTAACTTTTAACTATCTGGATGCATAAGCTATAACCTTGCCATTCTTCATTAATACGCAACCGAAACAAACTCTAGATGCATCACAATACACCACAAAACCTTGAGTACCTTATGGTAAGGTCAAAACTGGGGGAATAGTTAACCTCTTTTTCAATTCCTGAAAGCTTTTCTCACAAGCTTCAGACCATTGAAACTTCACTGTCTTCTGAGTCAATTTGGTCAAAGGGGACGAAATGGGTGAGAACCCCTCTACAAACCTTCTATAATGGCCAGCCAAACCCAAGAAACTCCTATTATCAGTTGTAGATGTGGGTCTAGGCCAATTCTGCACTGCCTCAATTTTCTGAGTATCAACTTTAATTCCCTCTCTAGACACAATATGTCCTAAGAAGGTCACAAACTCAAGACAAAACTCACACTTAGAGAACTTGGCATATAACTCCTTATCCTTTAGAGTTTGGAGAACTATTCTGAGATGACTAGCATGATCTTCGTCATTCCTCGAATAGATTAGTATGTCATCAATGAACATGATAAAAAACATATCTAAATAATGCTTGATACTCTATTCATAAGGTCCATGAACGCTACATGCGCATTGGTTAAGCTGAACGACATGACCAGAAATTCATAATGACCATAACGGGTCCTGAACATTGTCTTTGGAATATCACATTCCATTACCTTCAACTGATGGTAGCCTGATCTGAGGTCTATCTTCGAGAAACATGAAGCACCTTGAAGCTGATCAAAAAGATCATCAATTCTCGGAAGAGGATACTATTCTTGATGGTAACCTTGTTCAACTGACGGTAATGTATACACATCCTAAGGGAACCATCTTTGTTCCTCACAAATGGGACCAGAGCGCCCCAATGTGAGATACTTGGTCGAATGAAACCTTTCTCTAAAAGATCTTTCAACTGCTATTTTAACTCTTTCAACTCTGCTGGTGCCATGCTATATGACGGAATAGGGATAGGATGAGTATTTGGAAGAATATCTATACTGAAGTCTATTTCTCCCTCAGGAGGGACTCCGAGAAAATCATTAGGAAAGGCTTCTGGAAACTCTTTTACTACTGCAACTGACTGAATATGATGTATCTTAACACTAGAGTCACTAACTCGGACTAAGTGATAGACACACCCCTTGAAAACTAACTCTCTCACCTTAAGGTACGAAATAAAATGACCCTTAGGCACTATTAAACTGCTCTTCAACTCTATAACTGGTTCACTCGAAACTGGAACTTGACTACTCGAGTTCTACAATCTATTGATGCATAATAGGCATGAAGCCAGTACATACCTAGAATGACATCAAAATCTACCATGTCTAACTCAACTAAGTCAGCCATGGTACTCTTGTGATTGACGGAAATGGGACAATCACGATAGACTCTTTCTGCTAGAATAGAATCACCAACAGGTGTAGAAACACTGAATGGTTCACTATGTTGCTCAGGAATAACATCAAAATTCATAGCAATATAAGGAGTTACAAAAGATAAACTCGCCTCTAGGTCTAGCAAAACATAAACAGTAAAGTCAAAGACTTGGATCATACCAATGACAACATCTGGAGAGTTCTCTTGCTCTTGGTGATTAGTGATCGCATAAAGGTGGTTTGCTCCTCCACCAATACCGGAAGTAGCTCCTTTAGGTGCAATCCTATCTGGTGGAGCAACTGATGAAAATTGGGCTCTATTTCCCCTATTACCATTACCTTGAATGTTCTCAGGACACTCCCTCATAAAATGACTGTTCTAACCCACTTGAAACAACTAGTATATCCCTCATGAAAAATACCTAAGTGGTTTCTGTCACACTTAGCACATGAAGGAGGCTTACTACCCTTTTATGCCATATTGCGTTGAGAATAGGCAGGTTTAGCTCTGAAACTCGGGGAATTCTGACTATTGTACTCATATTTGTTCTTAGGTGTAGGTGCACTAGCAGATAATGGGGCAGGTCCCTTCTGTTTCTATTGGAAGGAAGACCCGTTCGCACTACTTTTTTGTTGCCTGAACTCGTTCCCTGATGTCTTAGCCCTCTTATTCTTAAACTCTTCTCTATCCTTCAGCTTATCCTCCTCAACTTGTTGCACATGGATCATTAGCCTTGTTATGTCCATATACCCTATCAACATCGCTGCCTTGCCTTCCTTGCTTGACTGACGAGACAACCCAACAACAAATAAACTAATACTGCTCCTCATTTCAGCAACCATCTCTGGAGCATAGCGGGAATGTTGTGTGAACTTCAGAGTGTACTCATGAACACTCATAGACTCCGGATTAAGGGTGAGAAACTCTCTTATCTTGGCCTGTTGCAACTCACGGGGAAAGAAACTCCCCATGAGAGCACTCTCAAACACAACCCAACTCACTATTGGCGCATCCTCAGCCCTATTCTTTTTCCACTGGTCGAACCAGATTCTAGCGACACCCCTTCATTTGGTATGCAGCTAGTTCCACCCTCTCAGCATCAACAACATGCATAATCTCAAAAACTTTCTGAAACTCCTCAACAAAGTTCTCCGGATCCTCTGTGACACTTGAACCTGTGAAGCTTAGTGGGTTCATCCTTAAAAACTCACGGATCCTTGAAGTATCAGCCACTTCCTATCGATTATCTCTCTGTCCAACTTGATGGGTCACAACTTGACTTAACATCTAGATAGCTTCACGGAATTCAGCCTTGGTGACCTCTCTTTGGGGTTGCACTTCTGGTGCATTAGGTACCCCTTGTTCCTCGACATTTCTCCTAGCAGGACGACCTCCGACAGCTCTTCGTAGAGGCATGATTATCTGAAAACACGCGCAAGCATGAATTAGAGGGAAAAATTTTAGACATCAAACTCTAACGCACGAAATGAGTGTGAAAGAAGTGAGAAATTTTCCTAAGTGTTGCAGCCTCCTAATTATAGATGTGGCACGCTTCACACTGATAACTACGACTCTATAGATATGGCTTCATAGACTCCCTAGGACTCTTGAACTCTATGCTCTGATACCAAGTTTGTCACGCCCCGAGCCTACACCCTGGACGTGGACGGCACTAGAAAATGATTCATATGCTAAATAACTCTACTGTCTCAAACTGAACTCATAACGTTTTAAAATTAAATATTTAACTTAGTCAAAATGGTAATTCAAATCTGAACATAAGCCAATAACAAAATGATGACGAATGAACTAATATCTGACTGACTATCTATGAAGCCTCTATAACAATTGAGATGGATGTCGGGATAGGCCCACGACATCCTAATGAACTAAAATGATAAAGTAATGAAAAAGGGAGATCCTCCGAAATGCAAGGAGGCTCACCAACAACACTGAAGCTCAACTGGATCAACGATGCGCTGGATGTTGATCTTGGTTACCTGCGTCTCCATCATAAGACGATGCAGGCCAACTGACATCAGTACATTGAATGTACGAGTATGCGAGTTGTAATGCTAAACACAACTTAATCTTGAAAATAATATGAAAGGAACTGAAGAACTTACCTGGTTCAACTCAACTCAACATAACTGAACTCATTTCAATATAAAGCAGTTTAAAAGCAAGTGCAATATAAGGAAAAGTTGTTTAAATCATGATGTCAACTCTGTGTATTTAGAAATACAATAATAACTCTGTATGTATGCAAAGATACAATATGAACTCTATTTGTATATAAAAATACAAAATACTGTTGTGGGAGTTTCTCTAACCGACAACCATCACTTAAGAGGTATAGTGATGATACAGCGTTTTAACTCACGCTGCCAAGGACCTTCATATACCTTGTTGGGGGTATAAAACCTAACTCACTAAGTGGATCACTAGTCTATGCTAAAAATCACTAAAGGAATCATCTAAAAAGTATGACCATTTTTCTACCCATGGTGGCTACATGGATTATGCGGGTTATGAGTTGTCTGAACTCTCCCCCATATCGGTGCTCAATACTACTCCCAAAAATATAATATTAGCTCTTATGTTTAAAAACATCCTTCTTTCTATGATTTGAGATTAGTGCTAAAAAACTTAGCTCAAAGGCTATCTTGGAAATCAAAGGGTCCTCTCTTGCTTCATTTAGAAAGCGATTACTCTTTTCTGAAAAGTGGCCCGAAGGCTCCTTGGAAATCAGGGTTTCCTTTCTTGTTTTAATGCGAAAACATTTTAAACCCTTCGGTAATAGATATCCCCTCATATACTTTTGAAGAAATAAAGTTCAACTTTACTCTTTACTGAACTCGAAACTTAAGTCTTAAAACAAAGTTAAAACGTTTGCAAAAGACTTTTGGAAAACTTTATGAACTTCTCTTAACTTGACTCTTAACTTTCCTTGAATTGAATTTATGGATTCAAGGATCGTGATTTGTGATGGTAAAGATCTCATGATGTCTAGGAACGAATTAAGATAGTTAAACATGAGAAAAGACCAAAAATCAATATCTGAGGGTGGGTCCGCGACGCGGAGAAGCATTTAAATTTTGGTTTCAAAAATTAATTTTGAGGCAGAACGGTCCGTGACCATTCCGCGACACGAAATGACTTTTCCCAAATCTGGGAATTAGCTCCGCGACGCGGAGGCATTGTAAAATATCGACCGACAAAATTTCTTCTTTGTTTGCCAGCTCTAAACTCGATTAGTTCTTTCCCCAAACACTTAGAATTGTCTATACCCTCAATATACATCAGATTCTACTCGAAAACACAACTAAAAACGTGAATCAATCCCAAGCGACTTCAATAACACAAACCATAAGGATTCAAACGTACTTTATCAAGAATTCTATGGATTTACTTTCAAATCAATATACTTTGCTGAAATTGAATCAAGTTTGGCGCGTGGGTGAACTAACCCAACCCTAGGTTATCTCACATACCTTGTAGGGATCACCCCCGACGAAATCCACAAGCTAAACTCTATGATCTTGATGAATCTTGCTTCTCTTCTCCTTTTTGCTCTTATTTTCTCTCCTCTCCAAGCCCTAGCGTATTTTGGTAAAAGCATAAACTGATCTACTTATGTTTAGACCCTAAATTAATTACCAAAAATGAAATAAAATAATTGGACAAGGAAAAGACCAAACTACCCTTTAAAAATCCGGATTGAACTTTCCTTATTCCAACAGCCCAACTTCCAAAGGGCTTATCTTACTCATACGAACTCGGAATCACACAAACTCAGCGGTGTTGGAAAGATCATTCCAAGAGATTTCCTACCATAACTGGAAGTACTCCTAACTCATCCTGAGCTAGAAGTTATGGCCATTTGAAGTTGACCAAAAACTCATTTTTTTCCTAGCTTAACAAAATTTCCAGATTTTCATTCTTCCCAAAAATGACTATTTCAAATTCTTAGCTTCTTCCTAGTTATTTCAAATTGTGATATGTTACAACACCCTTCAGGGGTGACACTCTGAGTAAAAGATGATCACCCTCCATAAATTCTAGAGGTTGAACCCTCCAATCTGCATAACTCTTCTATAAACCCTAACCCATTAAAAACCTACGCTAAATCATATATATAGACATTCTCAATGGCATATTTAAGCAAATATGTATCTAATGATTCCATATCACTTCTATCAAACAAACCATTTAGGTATCTACGATGCCTACCATAAAACCCTTCAAATGGGGAAATCTAAATACTGGAGTGCTAATTATTGTTGAAGGAAAACTTCATTAAGGGAAAGTGTCAATCCCAAAAAGCACCAATGTCAAATCACATCCGCTCAAAGCATGTCCTCAAATACCTAAATTATCCGCATAGACTGACCATCCATTTAAGGGTAAAAAGTTGTACTCATGTCTAACCGAGTACCAAAACAATGATGTAAGGCTCTCTAGAAGTGAAAAGTGAATAGCGAACCTCGATTGGATACAATGGAAATAGGAACCTCATAAATTCGGACTATCTGACTGAAGTAGAATTGACCTAACTTATATCCTGTGTACTTTACCTGAACTAGGATAAATGGGTGGATTTGGTAATCTTTCAACAACCACCGAAATTGAATTATAACTACCCACGATTGTAGGCAACCATACAAAAAATTCCATGATGATATGTTCTCAACTCCAAGTAGGAATAGGCATCCTCTGAGACACATCTTCAGGCTGCTAATTCTCATACTTGACCGGCTAGCAAGGAAAACTTCTCATCATCAAACTAATGCTAAAAAATGTGCTCAACCAAAGAAGATTGAGCTTCAATAATACGTATGAATCATACCACCACTCTCCTCTTAATTTTTTAATTATACAAGACTATTAACTAATATTTGAAAATATATAGCCAACGATTTCTCGTAAATACTCAGTACCACAAAAAATCCCATGCTAGTTAGGAGTCTTCATTTTCAAAGCATCGGCCACCACATTGGTATTCCTTGGATGATATAGTATATTCATGTCATAGTCTTTTAGTAGTTTGAGCCATCTACACTGCGTCAAGTTCAAATCTTACTAACTGAAGATATAGTGGAGACTCTAATGATTAGAGAAGGCCTCAGAGTTAAACTTATAGAAATAATGATGCCATAACAAAAGCACAAAGACCACGAACGCTAACTCTAAATCATGAGTAGGGTAGTTCTTCTCATGGATCTTCAACTACCTAAAAGCATAAGAGATCACTTTACCCTTCTACATTAAAACACCATCCACAGTAAACCCTGAAGCACCCACAATAAATAGTAAAGTCCACACCCTCCTTGCGTAGAGCAAACACATGAGACAAAGTCAAAAAAGTCTTAAGCTTTTGAAATCCCTTCTCACACTCATCAAGGCACTATAAATCCACACTTTATTGAGTCAATCTAGCTAATGGGGAAGCAATAGTGGATAAACACTGTAAAAAACGTTTGTAATAGCCTATCAGCCCTACAAAACTCTAGATCTCAATAGGCAAAGAAGGTTGTGTTCAGCCTCTAATTACCTCAATATTTTAAAGATACAGTCTAATACCCCCCTTCCACATCACGTGTCCCAAGAATTAAATAGAATCAATCCAAAACTCACACTTGTAGAACATTGCATACAACTTCTCTTCCCTCAACCTCTGAAGTACAATCCTCAACAATTGAACATGGTCTTCATAGGGTCCTGGAGTACACCAAAATATCATTGATAAAGACAAACACAAAAGAATCTAGGTATGGATGAAATATACCAAGTTCATTATTTCCATGAATATTGCAGGGGAATAAGACAACCCAAAGAACATCACTAGGAACTCATAATGGCCATACTAAATTCAAAAGGATTTCGTAGAGAAATCTAATGCCTTAATTTTTAATTGATGATAACCGAACCTCAACTTTATTTTAGAGAACAATGATGCTTCCTGAAGTTGATCAAATAATTCATTAATATGCAAGAGAGGATACTTATTCTTCAGCGTTACTTTTTACAACTGCATGTAGTCAACACACATCCTCATAGTCCCATCCTTTATCTTCAAAAACAAAACAAGAGCACCTCAAGGGGACAAACTAGGGTGAATAAACCCCTTACTCAATAAATCCTGCAATTGATCCTTCAACTCCTTTTAATGCGCTAGATCCACTGATGATTTAGAGATTTAGACTCATTTGAGGCATTTTTAGTTCAACAAATAGTGTACCGAATTCTTATTTATGTCATTACCTCATGATATTTTGATGTTTTACAACTATAGAGGTTAAAGGATAAGGCAAGGATGAATCTATTAAATAAATCCCATTAACATTGAAAAGAGTAAAAACTCCTAGTTGAGGATTGCCTAGTACAATGAGAGGATCACCCAATGCAACTTGACCTTTCCTGAAGTGACAGTGTTTACTTATGAAAATATTAAGGGCATATCGGGGAAGTACAACCTAGAAGGAGATTCCCTTAAGTAGTTGGGTAAAATGAAAGTCCATCGCCTAATATACGAATAAGGTGGTCATAAGCAAGTTGCTAAATGTGAAAGGCTGACTGAATCGAGATTACTCTCTAGAGTTTTGGTACTTTGAACAATCTTGAATTAACAATTGAAGGTTCAATTCAAAGTCGATGTTGAATATTATTTCTAATTATCAAAACATTAATGTTTGAAAACATAACTGGTATAATTTCTTTGCCTTTAATGATATTTGGCTAAAACCTCAATTCTAGGGGTGTGATTATGGCATTGGGTATTAATTTAATTTAGTGGATCTAGTTTCTTGCTTTTTTTCTGCTATTCATTCATGGATTCGAGTTATTAAACATCGGGTCAATTTAGGTTTTCCTGTTACAAAGTTAATCCTAGCTTAGATATTCGATTGATGCTTGAAAGAGATTAATCTAAGTGGTTAAATATCTTAATACTTGCAAATTGGATTTGATTATTGTAGTTTTGTCGGAAGATAAATTGTAATTTCGATTCTAATTGCCAAATCTGCTCAAAAGAGAGATTTTAGCACGGTATTGGGTTGATTTGTATTTTACATGGATTATATAGTAAAAAGATTCTATGATATGATGCATTAAGATCAGAAGAAGATTTGTGACATTGACGATTACCAGGGTTATTCATGTTTATCTAGCATTATTGATCAAGCACGTGTACCCCTATTTGATGCTGATACAAATTCACATACCCCTAGATCGTCTTTTACTTGCTTAAACCCTGTTGTTTTTAGTTGAATTGTGATAATTGAATCCAAAAAGTCTTTTCTTAAATTTGGTGGAATTATCCACCCATTTATCCTAATTGCTACAATGAATTGGTTTGCATCATTAATTTCCTTATTAAATTCATTGATTTAGAACACTCCCTGGTGGATTCGACCCTGACTCTATTGTTGGGAAATTATATTGCTAGCAAGCGCTTACTCATTTAATTTTTTTTTTGTCAGTAATTTGAATGTTATAAAAAAATAGCGCCATTGTCGGGGATGGATAGCTAAATATTTAGTTTGTGAAGTTAATTTGTGAACATATTTTAGTAGAATATATTTTTGTTTGATATTGTTGTTGTGCCCCATTTGTGGGTGGCTATATGACTATAAATAGAAGTGACAATGCTAGTTACTATGGGAAAAACGATAACATTGGAGATATAGATAACATGCATGGTATTGTCTTCGAGAGTACATGAGCAATGTGATTAGCTTTTACTACTGGGAGAGCGATGTTTCATATAACCTGAACAATGTTGCATTTGATCTAAATTCAAGGAATATTCAGAGGTCTTTCTCAAAAAAACCTCATAAATATCTTTGGAACTTTGTGGATGTTTGTGGACCTTTTGCCTTGAAGGATATTTCCCATAAATCCATTCGTTTGAGGTTGTTTCCCTTTTCATTGACGGGAGAAATAACAAACTGGTTGGCGAAATTACCACAAAGTTCAATAACTTTGTGGGAGGAACTTATAGAGGTGTTCCTTGAAAGATTTTTCCTTTCTTCGAAGATGGTGAAACTTAGAGATAGAATCTAAAACTTCAAGAGAGTGGATGGGGAGCCTCTCCATAAAACTTGGTTGTGATTCCAAAATTTATTATTCCAATGCATGACACATGAATTTCTGGATAGCTTATTGTTCCATTATTTATATCGTACCATTGAGATAGTGAACAAAGGGTTTGCTGACCATATCATTCAAGGAGGTCTAATGCGACAACCATTTGATATGGAAACAATGTTGCTTGATAACATGACCAAGATAAACCTTACATGGAATACTAAAGTGGACTAAGTGCCTTCTCTATAGTTGGGTATGAGCAAGGAACAAATGGAAAAGAACTAAGAGCGTGACGAGAACTTGGCCAAGATGATGGTCGAACTTGATTTGTTATTTAAGCATGTCATGAGGGGTGATTTAAATGTGTGAACTCAATTGGTGTGAGCAGTGAGAAATGCCTGGATGATGCAAATTTTGAAGCATTATGTGATGAAAAAGTGCAATACATGGGGAACAAAATAGGGGTTTTTCATCCAAACTATCCTAGACCGGGATAGAGCTAAGGTTGAAATAAAAATAGGAATAATTGATGGAGAGATTTGTGAGACAGAGGAGGAAATTGGAAGGAAATTGAGGTTTTCAAGGATATGTACATGCCACCTTATGATCGTCCCATACCCAAAGAGCAAGTTGGACTGGAAGGAAATTGAACTGATGATATGTTAACTCGGATCTTTTAAAAGGTTGAAGGTTCTGATAAAGTATTGAATGATTTGAAAAATGATTTCTCCACTTTAACTCAAATGGTTACTTTCCACTCTATGTCAAATTCAACACCTTGAAACTCAAATGTGTCAAATCTCGGCTCATTCACATCCAAGGTAAAATAGAGCATCCTCAACCCTAGAATGATGTTTGATGATTAAGAACTACGTTGTGCCATGACGTTCAATATGACACTTTTTGGGAGGAAAACCAAGTCTTCTTTATAGCTTTCAATAATGTGTGTTGTGAGTATTGGTTGAAAGAAAGTAAAAATAGGAAAGGATGAAGTGGGTGATGAATACATCCCATAGGCGACTCACCGAGTTGGTTTGGCTGACATCTTTCATTTGCCATCTGAGAAAAAAGGTTTGAATAATGGTACTGTCAACTTCTGCATCCAAGCACCTGGTCGGCGATCCGCTGAATGAACTTTGTCCAACAGCATCGGGTCCTTCGAGTTGAACTTTCGGTTTCGTATTTGTACCGGCATTATCGGTAGGCTTAAGCTCCTATGGAAATTAACCAAACTCATTAAATGACATTAGTCCTAGTCCGCCGAGTGCGCCTAACAGTGAAAGGCCAAGGGACTTTTTTCTTTCAAATATTCATCCTTTGATCTTTTTGAACTTTTTCACCTCCTATAGTCTATACTCTTAGTCTAAATATAATCTTATGTCCTTTTTTCTTTGATTTATTTCATGGAGTGTTTGATTGTGTTTAATCCTCGACCCAACTCCTTCTTCTTTTTTGTTTGACCAACCCTTACCTATTGTGGTTGGTTTACAAGTTTACAATTCTTGTTTTTACTTGTAATATGTGCCTATTGTTGTGTTAACCGTTGAAATTTCTAGTTTTATGTGTGAATCAAGTGATTATGCATTAAATTGGTATATTGAATATTGCCCATGAGTCTAACTTATTGATTTTATGCCCAAATTGCTAAAAATAAATTGTGGGTTATTAGTTGACGATTTCTTGATAAACGCCATGGGTTTTGTATGAATTTTACTTGGTGAAGTTTTTATTAGTCCATGTTGTCCAATAGGCTTGAATTTTCTAAATGATAGGTAGCGTGAAGTCTTTCCTCAGTGCAAATCATTGATTCGGCAGTACTTTGTTGATTTTGGGAAAAGTTTGTGTACCCGGGGGTAAAATTGGTATATGGGTAGCATATAAATATGTTTGGGTGTTGGGTAATGTTGAATTTTTATTCTTAAATTGAGAATTGGGTATTGGGCTGAAAATTGCTTGTTCCGCGAACTTGTAGCCCGCAAAAGTGATTAGCGAATTATCAAGTAATTCCTAGATCGCCTTTTGGTTGTTAATTTGTGACCTGGGTAATGTCACTTCAGGTGAACTTGTCTTAGCTTGCCGAAATATCTCGGTGAATCACCAATTTGGAGCTGATATCGCCCATCATGCCTGATCTTGAACTGTTTGACACTGTCACTTTTGGCGAGCTTTTCTTACCTTGTCGAACTAGTTTGGTGAATTGCCGAGTTGGAGATGACATCGTCCACTATGCCTGAATTAAAATAGTTTGGCTATTGTACACTTCTCCGAGATTGTCTAAGCATACCTAACCTCTTAGGCTAATTACTTACCCATTCGGCGAGCCTCGAGAAACCTATTTTAACTGTGATTTTTCTTGCAATTGTGTTCAACTAACCTTCACTCTATGTTTTCTTTGAAATGTTGTGCTTTATAGGAAAATGGTTAAAACAAAAGAACAAGTCATTAGAAGGGTATCTCTATCAGAATCCTACTATCCTCCTCCACCACCTCACAAAAATATAAAGGGGTGGTAATCAATCAGCCTCATGACAATAAAAATTCACATCGCGCACTTCTAAGCATGTGAGTGAAAAGAAATTGAAGAAACCTGATGAGGGTAGTATTAGAGGGAATATAGCCTTGGTTGATACTTCAACCTTTTGCATCATCGAACCTTGAGGAACCCCCATTAAATTTAACTTAGAGAGATAATGAGGGTGACAATGCAACAAAGAGTACACCAAAACCTACGGTGGCAAAGAAGAGGACCACAATCCGCTCCAAATTGATGCAAGGGCCCAATGTCAATGTCAATTTAAGAGTACTACATCGCTCCAAGGGTTCTCAACAGGTTGAAAGCATCCACGGAGCACACTGTCTTGGAGGAGCATAGGTTGTCTATGGACAGGGTCATGAGTGACTATCCGCCATTTGGGACACTATAAAATTTCACAGGTTAAAGCAATTCACTAGATCTCGACCATCGTATGTACCGACATGGGTTTGGGAGCTCTATGATGCTTATGCCAAGGCTCTGCCCAAGAAGAGAAAAAGTGTGGTTTGGAGGCCATTGGAAAGAGCCGTGTTCGGGGGCAAAATGGTACAATATGGTTGGACTGTGATAAATGACATCTTGGGAATGAAAAACGACCGGGCAGATATGTACACGCTTTGAATGAAGCATAAATTTGATTATTTGAAACGGTGGTTGGTGCCCTAGATTTTTTAACAATACTGCCCCGTGGTTGGTAGATAGGGTGAAGATTGAAAAGAAGGATATCAATATCGTGGCTTGTTTTTGGTTTGGGTTCATCAGCAGCAACCTCATGTAATCTCAGAATGAGTCGATCCTGCACCCAAAAGTAGTCTTGGTGGGGACGATCATTTGTAGAGAAGACATACATGTGGGTAAGATTATTACGGAAAATATGTGCATGCGGGTGAGGTAAAAGTTAACTTCACTGTCCTTCCCGGTCTTGATAACCCAATTGTATGAGAATGCTAGAGTCTCATTCTGAGAAAAGACGGATGTTAGTGTGACGCCTACCTTATCCAATGACATTTGAATGATTGACGAAGACTACTTGAGATATGACATGGCCAGAAGGAAGTCACCTCCACTTGACACCACACCGGTAGTGGACCGAACTACCTTATAGTCACACACAACGCATCTCGTTCCTACTGTGGGGCCCTTAGTTAATGCTTCTCCTCTATATATGCCTTTTAGGTTTTCTACTCCCCCTACCTCTACTACACCTCCCCCTACATCCTGACCTTCGTGGATACATGCCTTGATCAATCAAATTGGCAACCTTGCCGATTATGTAGATGTTAAAGCATCTCCCCTTGAGAGGGAGGTGCCTAAGATGATTAGTCTAGCTATTGAGGCAGCCATGTTCCTTCTACATGATGAGGTTGTGAACCATCGATCTATGTTGGCTTCTTATGGGGAGAGTCTAGATAAACTCACTATTAGAGTTGAAGAGAGTGAGGGTAGTTCTGCAGTGTTGACTAAGTTGAGGGTAGATATAGTTTCTGTGAGTGTAGAACTGGAGCAATTGAAGTCCACCAATATTTCTACGTTGTGGGGTGAGGTACTTTTACCCGAAATTCCCAAAAGTGTAACAATGACTAAGTTTAAAAGAGATTGACATTCAGTATAGCTGAGCAACCCATAGTTTGTGAGTCTGAGTAGATGGAGATGAGGTCTATGATGATTTAGCCACTAAGATCGATGAGAATAAGTTTGTGAGGACTGATGAGCAATTTAGTTAAGAGGCCTTAGCAGAGCTACAAAGTATTGAGGAGTTGATTGTGCGCACTATTTTGGAGAGTTCTCTCCTAGAAAACTCTGAGATTGGCACTACTCGGGTCTATCCTTCAGATTCCACTCTTCTTCCTCCAATGTGCAGGGTATTAATTCTCCATTTAATGCTCCGCTCTTGCCTTTAGAATTTGATAGGACCCAAGTCAAAATTTCAAACACAAAAGGAGGTCGGGGCTTACTCGAGGATTCACATAATGACCTTGGAGAGATGATACAAGCCAACCGAACAGGTATTTTCACCCCAATGGATATTTTTTTAAAATGAGAAACTAACATGCAACATTACCTAGTACCCAATCCATTTCACAATTTACCCACATGCAATTCTACCCATGGGTACTCAAACTTTCCCTAGAAGTCACAAAGCATTGCCAAATCAATGATTTTCCCTTAAGAAGACGTCACCCTATCCATTGGTGGGTAAATACAAGTTGATAGGAAAACATTGGGCTAATTAGACTTCACTCATATCGAATTCAAGCAAAGCCCCATTTGACCTTCATAAACAATTTTAACAATTTTAGGCATAAAATCAACTATCTTCGGTCGTAGGTACTATTCAATCGACTACATGTACAACATACCATACAAATTAAATAGTGCAACATCATCAACAACATAAATCCCATATCATATGCACCAATTAAAAGCAAAAATAACAATGAAAGCTTTGTAACACCAACCTCAAATGCAAATTTGATATGCTCAAATTACACCTCCCTAAAGAAGTATAAGCGATCATTATCAAGTAAAGAACCAAACTTGGAGGTTGGGGTCGATCCCACGAGGAATATGGTTTAGCCTTAAGTTCAGCTTATGATTATATTCTTTTAGTCAACGTACTTCCAAAACAAGTAATTAAAGGGGGGGGGGGGGTTTGTGAAACAAATTCTTAAAGTTATGTGAACAATTAGTAAGCAAGATTCAAACTTTTGTTATCAAGATGAGAAAGAAACTAGGGTGTACTTGTTCCCTATAAGCTCATAACGTAGTAATCCTAGTAATAGTAATCCTTTCCTAGTGTATTACATGCAAAGTGATAAGTTAGGTATCTCTAATTCGTTGGTCCGACAACTAGAGAATTTCACCCTGCACCTTGGTCCGGCTACCTGTGTATAATTTACTAACCCTTACCGTTGCCTCACATTAGACATCACATTGATGTATGGCTTAGTTTTCACCCTCGAACCAATCGGCATTAGACTATTACACAGTATCACACTAAATCTATGTTAATAATTCTTTTCTTATTAACTACCTCCTTGGTCCGACAAGTAGCAACAAGGCGACTTATAACATTTGCAACCGTTAAAAGACTTTTAAACAAAAGAATTATCAATAAATGCAATAACACTATTCAAGAATTACTTAGTTATTATTCATACTTTGTTAATCGCACATGGTTCCCACAACCCTAGTTGTGGATTTAGTTACCGGTAGTAGCAAGAACACAATTCATATTTTTAGATGAAGAAATCATGAACTTACATAATGAGAAGAATAAAACCAAAATCTCAATTTGAATTTCAAAGTCAAAATCTTCAAAACGCACTTAGGAAATCAAGAATTGCTAAAGTTACAAGTTAATCTCCAAAGCCAAAAACTAGAACTAAAATAATAAAGTCTAACCCCCCAAAATTGAGGTTTACATGCCCTATATATAGAAAAACAAGTCCTAACTAAAAAGGATATGAAATAAGGAAATAATGTTTCAGGATGCGGTTTTGATCTACGACACTGACCTATGGACCGTGGATTGACCTACAGTCTGTAGGTCCCTTCCGTGGCTCAAGACTTGGGAAATATTTTCAGCTTCAAAATCTTCACTCTATGACTCAATCGACGGATCAACAGTATGGACCGTGGTTTAATCTACGGTCCGTGGATCCTCCTCTGTAGCTCCATACTTAGAATCTTGAAAATCAGGTACTGGAACCCCCTCTCTGAATGATTTGATGAAACTGCAGTACGGCATGTAGGTCGATCTACGGTCCGTCGTTTGCAATCGTGGTTCCATACTTGGTCAAGAATTCCCTGATCTCCTTCAAGTCTTGCCCATCCATCTATGATCACCATCTATGGAACGTGATTGGACCTATGGTCCGTCAATCACATCCATAGATGCCCTTTTCTGCACATTCTTCAGTTGTGTCTCTCAACTTTCGTATCTGAACTTATTTCGTGCAAACATGATAAAAACATATAAAAACCAATAAAAAATGGCCCTAGACACACAACTCTTAAGTGAAATGTGTTAAAAATACCGTAAACCCACGGTATATCAACACCCTCAACTTAAATTTGTTGTTTGTCCTCAAGCGACGCACTAAGACTCTAAATGACACTTGTATAGAAGCAAGCAATCAAAGCACAAGCAATCACATGGCTCTCTACCCAGACTCTTTTTTTTAGCACAAATCTTTTCTCTTAGACTCAACAAGCTAACTTGTGCAGATCAAAACATGACAAAGATCGACCAATCAACTAACAACATACATTATTTTACTATCACCAAGGTACCAACTTTCCGACAATGTAACTAGTGCCTTTACTCCAAACGAAATCTTTTTTTCACACAATAAATATGATGTTGAGTACAAGGATACATTCAACACTCATGCTCAGAAGTAATTTCAAGTACAGTTAGTGCGCAATACCATAGGCTTGCCCTTATTTTCAATGCTTAGACTCTCCAAACTAGTTGCTAGGATCACGATAGGACTTTCTTAGCTTGTAACGTAGGCTCAGGATCAAGTGTGGTACATTTGGGTACTTTTTAGTTAGTTTCTGCCCTCATTGGCATTACATTGGCTTTTTTTTTTACCTCTTCCTTGATCTATTTTTGACATCATTCCATTTTAAGCTCTTTCCCATATTTCTTTTCACATGGATGTGACTTTAGACTTTGCAGCCCTTTATTTTTCACTTTCTTCTTCTTCCTTATTTTTTTGACACTTTTATTCATTTTCTTTGTCACAAAGTCACATCCGCTTCTCATTTTTTTCTTTTTCTCTTTTTCAACACCAAACTCTTTTCACACCCATGTTTCTTTCGGTTTCCTCTTTCATAGACACCCTCAACTTATGGATTTTCCATTAGTTGAGGTGCACAATATCCGATGTCGGATCAGGGCAAAAATTGAGGTCACCTTTTTTTCATTAGCCACCCTCAACTTAGGCTTTTGTCCTAAGTCGAGGTGCACATGTCCAAGAAGGGACCGGGGCTAAAACACTAGATTACGGGAAGGTGAGGGGTTTAGAAAGAAATTGTCTAATTCAGGCTCACAACATTTGAATCAAAGAGAGCATTTATTTCATATGGTTGGATTCATTTTAGGCAATTAGTGGACTTATCAGAACAAGGGCCTATGATCACTTCCTAGCCTCTAGAGTAGACTATCTTAGCAGGACTAACCGGGCAAGTTCTAGATTGGCACAAAAGCTATTTGAATCACACACTCTTGGCACATAGTTTCATTATCAGATTATCTAGTTCAAGTTTTAGCTTAAGTCATGAAATCTAGTTGGTTCATTATCATGTCATACTCAGAGCCAACACATTCAATTCATTCTAGCCTACAGGTTTAGCACATATCAAAAGTTTTGGAAAGGTATCATTTTTTCAAAAAAAACATATGACATCATGCTTCATTCTTTCTCATGCTTCTACACATACAATCCTAACACATGCCGATTCAACAGAAATTAAGCAGTCTCTTGGGGGAAAAGTACACAGGAAAGAAAATCCCAAGAGAGGATTATGAGTTGGGTTACTCAGACTTCACCCTATTACTCACAATCCATTTACCCCACCCCCAACAAAAAAATAGTGCAATTTTCACCAATGCACACATAAAATAGTAAAAATTAATGGATTGGGTGAAGCAAACTTGTGGCGCATAGCGCCGATGAACTATCACCAAGTTGATGGGTCCGGTTTCCTAGAGCCCACTGGAACAACACTTGGGTCACCCTCATTAGTGCCCACATCATCTATCTCAGCACCATCATTAGTGCTAGGAGTCACTCTAACTGCACCATTAGTGGTGCTAACATCATCTCTCACGACAGTCATGGCCTCAGTGGTGGGCCTAGAACTTGAGGCTCCAATAATACTCTTACAAGCCCTTTGCTAGCGCAACTCCTCATCTACAATGGAGGCATTCCTAGCCTGCTCATTCTGCTGGCGTTCCCGCTTCCTAGCTCGAGCATCCTCAGTGGTTTCAGAAGTGCGACTAGAGTGGAGCCTCTTCCCTCGATCATGGGTGGGCTCGGACTGTGTTATATCATCGTTGAATAAGGTATCAAGTACGGTGTCATCACCTAATGCAATAGGTGCAAACTCTAGCTTATCTATGGGTGTGGCAATGATGGCATCAAGGTCGGCCTGGAGACTGTCTAACTCGGTCCAGAAAGAGGACATCAGTAGCGGGAGCTGGTCGCTCGAAGACTCTCAACATAAAGGCATCTAGGCTCTTATGAATTGCCTGGACCTTCTGGTCCATCATGGCCTCCATCATCTGCTCCATCCTAGCCTTGGACTCTGTAATAGACTTTTGCATCCATGGCTTCACATGATGAAGCAGTGTGGCCATCTATGTCTCCAATTTCTGAACTCGGGCCAAGGGAACCACAGTAGCTCCTAAAGGTAGGGTGACTCTGGATGAGCTAGCGGCTCGACTAGGGACCTGAGATGGGGAGGCTGGGGAATCATCAGTGTGGGATGGAGGGGCAAGGTAATCATCATACATCTGCTTCACATCATCTACTAAATATGCTTCCAAAGGGGGTACTTCGACCTGCAGCTCTCGGCGTGGTGCCGCCACATTTGCCTCATCTCAAATCAGGTCTATATCCAGGGTCCCCATTGCCCGGATCAACTTGTCACAATGCCAGATCGGCACTCCAGAGTCCCTGTATAACTGAAAGATGAGGCAAGGAAAAGGGTAAGTAGTGGAGGCCTTGAAATCCCTCTCATGAATCTCTGCAATGATCATGCAGGCAAAATCAATCTCGAACCCCACAACCAATGTTGCTACCATAACCGTGCGGTCCCAAGTGAGTGCATTATCAACCTTCGCGGGAGAAACCCAATTCCATACCAACAACAAGAAAAACTTAGCCATAAATGTGAGAGTCGCCTTCTTGATGCTTAAGCCCGGAGTGGTGACCCACTCGGATCGCTCTCCGTTAGTAACAATATAACGATCCAACCAGTGTAATATAGAGTCCTATTTTTTAGCATTCCTCTGGAACTCCCCACCCCGCACGATGTCCCATCTATAGTCAAATTCGGCCATGTTGAGTGCCCAAGTGTGGCCAGGGCTAGGGCCATAGAGGAACCGGCGGATGTTGTTCTCAGAGATATCCATAGAAAATCCGTGCACTAGTGAAGCCTGGAGTGGTGTCTGGGCTCTGGGATTGGCCCTTTTCTGAATAGAGCCTCAAAGAGTGGCTGCGTAGGAAGCATAAAACTCCCTCACGAACTCCTCGTTGTATGTTCCTAGTTCCTTGCCCATTCACTCACACTTATGATGTTGAAAGAGCCGGTGGATGTTGGGTACAGTATGTAAGCTCCCTGTGAGAACTCTACGCTCCTCTGTGGTTAGCCGGGCCATCTTCTCTTTTTCATTCAACATATTGGCATCCTTGTAGATCTGCCATTTGCCCTCCACGCACCATTTATTGGGCTCGTCAGCAACCGAAGCAAGGTTGGTGTTAGATGGAATTGGAATATTCCCCAAACTAGTAGCCTCATTAGACGAGGCAGCCTTATCATGTGAACTGGAACCAGTGGCGGAGGCGGAATCAGGGGCAGACTCAGGGCCAGAAACAGTACCATATTCAGAGCCAGAAGCAGAACCATCCTCAGAGACGAAAGCAGAACCAATCGGTGACCCGATCAGTGTGTTCTCTTCATCAGACTGGGAGACAGTGACTACGTTGGTAACCACCTACCGGGATTGATTCCGAGTAGCACGAGGTGTAGTAGGGGATGTCCTTGTGGACGGTGGAACATATGCAGAATCCTTTTCCTCCACATCTTCATCAATCAGCCAAAAAGTTGGCGCCACAGATTTTGTTTTTCCCCTCTTTATGTAGGTCACTTGTTTCTTAGGAGCCATGGTACCTGTGGATGTATAATTAGTACCAAAATAAACCAATAATACACTAAAAAAAATTAGAACTAAGAACGAACCAAAATGAAAAACTAAAAAAATTTCAGACAGTGGCTTCAGTGGCCACCTACGGTGGGTATCTACGGTCCGTAGGCTGACCTACGGTCCATGGATCTCTTTCGTAGATCAGAAGTCCCAAATAGGTGGGCTTTGATGGGAACCACGGATGTCCATAACGGTCCATAAATTGACCTACGAACCGTAGTCCACCTCTGTGGTTCCACACTTAGTGGAGTAGCTATGTGCCACCAACCACGGACCTGATCTACGGTCTGTAGACAGGGTCTCGTGGATCAGGTCTATGTCAGGTATCAGGCACTCTTCACTTTGAAACCAAATTTTATCAATTCAAACCTATTGACCTTAGCCTAATCATGCATTTCAACATAATTTATGCTAGTTTGTCATCCCAAGGGTTCCAATTGCTGAATTTTTAACAGGTATTGCATACGAGGCTAGGAACCCTAAGTTGAAACTTGAATTTAGACTCTTATTTCACTGATTTACCTAGTATAAAGATACACAATCAAAATCTATCATCCCAAGGGTGTTTATACTTTTAGTTTAGCATGCATTTTCAGACAACAACTACCCAAGGTCAAGACCCAAATCCTGACTTTCTATAACAGCAATGAATCGGAAATTCAAAGTGAAGGGAAAGTCGATTACCTTACAAGCAAAGGAAATGGGGTGATTGTGTGATCACTCTAGACTTCCAACAACCTTTTTACTCGCCTTTTGCTCCGAACCTGGACACTGGAACTCTGAAAATGGGGATGAAGGGATTTGGAGGGAAAGGAGAGTGATTTGGGAAATTGAAGGATGAATGTGAAGTGATTAAAGGGTGAATGGTGGTAATATGGAGAGATTTTAGGAATTTTATTGGTTTAGAAACGGTTAGGATGTAATATTAGAAGTGGGAAATGATTTGAAAATTGGGGGATTTTATTTAAAAGGGGTCTAGGTCGGGTTAGGCAGAACTAGGGTTTGGATCCACGAGACCCCGTCTACGGTCTGTAGGTCGACCTACGGTCCGTAGATGGGATCCGTAGGTCACTCTCAGAGTTAGAAAATTCAGAGAACTTAACTAGGATTTACAGACGCCATTCACAGTCCGTGGAATGAACCACGGACCGTCGATGGGGTCCGTAGACCTCTGCAACAGAATTTTTCCTACAGATTTTTGCTTTTCACCCCTGTACATGTAGCAACCGTTAGGCCTTTATTTTTACATTTTCTAGACACTTTTTAGACACGGACCCTATGTTTTATCTAGCCAACACTAAAACAAAAATAAAACACCTATCTAAAGGAATACAGAAAAACAAATAAACAAAGAAAACTACTAAACCAAAAAGAAAAACCTATAGTTGGCTATATTGTACATCCTGGGTTGCCTCCCAAGCAGCTCTTGATTTAACGTCACGGTATGACGCAGGCATCTTGATTACTCAGACTTCATCAAGATAGTAGGCCTCAACAACTTCTTGCACACTTTTTGCATTTCCCGAATAGATATTGATCCTTTGCCCATTTACCTTAAACCTTGTTCCCTCACTGTTCTCAATCTCCACCGCTCCATGTGGGAGCACTTGCGTGACTAAGAATGGCCTGGTCCACTTAGACTTGAGCTTGCCCGGAAACAAGCGCAACCTAGAGTTGAATAGAAGTACAACATCACCCACAATAAATTTGCATTTTTCAATCCTTTGATCATGATACTTCTTCATTTTCTCCTTGTACAAGGCTGAACTTTCATAAGCTCTTAGGCAAAACTCATCAAGTCACTCATTCTCTGATTTGATGTGGCACCCCAATCCAAATTTAGTTTCTTTATCGCCCACATAGTCTTATGCTCTAGCTCTACCGGCAAATGGCAAGACTTCCCATATACAAGTTGGTAGGGGGACATACCTATGGGAGTCTTGAATGCGATGCGATAGGCCCATAAAGCATCATCAAGTTTCCTTGACCAATCCGTTCTGTTAGCATTCACAGTCTTTTCCAAAATCTGTTTGATCTCTCTGTTGGACACTTCAACTTGCTCACTAGACTGCGGATGGTAAGTAGTGGCTACATTATGGCGGACACCATATTTCTCAAGTAACGCCTTGAACAGCTTATTACAAAAGTGGGAACCTCCATCGGTGATAATCTCCCTAGGTGTACCAAATCTGGAGAAGATATTCGTTTTCAAGAATGCGGTGACACTCTTACCTTCATTGTTGGAAAGCACAATTGCTTCCATCCACTTTGACACATAATCTACCGCACCAAGAATATACTTCATCCCATAGAACTCACAAATGGACCCATAAAATCAATGCCTTATACATCAAACAACTCTATCACCAGTATAGGATTCATAGGAAGCTCTTGCCTCTTCGAAATTCCTCCTTCTCTTTGGCAATGGTCACAAGACTTGGCGAAATCATGAGCATCTTGGTGGATGGTAGGCCAGTAATACCGACACTGCAAAATCTTATGCGCAGTTCGAATACCACTATGATGCCCACCAACAGGCGATGAATGGCACGCCTCTAGTATACTCAACATCTCGACCTCGGGCACACAGCGACGAATAATCCCATCAGCAAAACTACGATATCAATAAGGTCCATCCCAAAAAATCTTCTTCACATCATGCATAAACTTTTTTCTTTGGTGAAAAGACAAATCTGATGGCACCAAATCACTTGCCAAATAGTTAGTAAAGTCTATGAACCAAGGAATCAGATCGTGAGAAGCAGCCAATACCTGTTCATCTGGAAAAGCATCATTAATTTTAGCCCTATCACCAAGCTTTAGCATAGCTTCTTCCTCCTATCTAAACAAGTGATCGGCAACCTGATTTTTGCCCCCTTTCTATCTTTCACCACAAAGTCAAACTCTTGCAGCAACAACACCCATCTAATCAACCTCGGTTTTGTATCCTTCTTAGCCATCAAATACCTCAATGCAGAATGGTCAGTATGCACAATGACCTTAGTACCAAGCAAGTAGGATCAAAATTTCTCGAATGCAAAAACTACTGTAAGAAGCTCCTGTTCAGTCATTGTATAGTTCTTTTGAGCCACTTTTAGAGTGTTGCTAGCATAGTAAATAGGATGAAGAATCTTCTCTCACCTATGTCCCAATACTACACCAAGCGCCACTCCACTCGCATCACACATTACCTCAAACGGTTGTCCCCAATCTGATGAAATAATGATAGGTGCATTACCTAACTTCTCCTTCAACTCTCCAAATGCTCTCAGACAAGCATCATCAAAATCAAACTTATACTCCTTTTTGAGCAGTTTGCAAAATGGATGTGAAATTTTGGAGAAATCCTTGACGAACCTCCTATAGAAACCCGCATGCCCAAGAAAACTTCTAACACCTTTAACAGAGATAGGTGGTGGAAGCTTTTCTATTACCTCAACTTTCGCTCTATCAACCTCAATACCTTTCTCAGAAATCCGATGACCTAGAACTATCCCTTCTTTCACCATGAAGTGGCACTTCTCCCAATTGAGCACAAGATTGCACTCTACACACCTTTTAAGCACCTCGGCCAAATGGTCCAAACAACGATCAAAAGAATCATCTACCACAAAGAAATCATCCATAAATACCTCAATAGTATCCTCCACCATAACAAAAAATATCGACATCATACAACGCTGGAAGGTCGCTGGAGCATTGCACAACACAAATGACATTCGTTTGAATGTAAAAGTCCCATAAGGGCAAGTGAAGGTGGTCTTCTCTTTGTCTTCCGGAGCTATAGAAATCTGATTGTAGCCCGAATAACTATCAAGGAAACAATACCAACCCTTACCCACAAGTCTGTCAAACATCTGATCCATGAACGGCATAGGAAGATGGTCTTTTTCTGTCCAAGCATTCAATTTCTGGTAGTCCATGCACACTCTCTATCCAGTCACAGGCCGCATCGAAACAAGCTCATTTATCTCATTAGGTACCACAGTAATCCCACCTTTCTTGGGCACACATTGAGCAGGACACACCCAACTACTATATGCAATGGGATAAATAACTCCAGCATCCAGCCACTTGATGATTTCCTTCTTAACTACCTCTTGCATAGGCGGATTTAGTCGTCTCTAATGTTCAATACTAGGCTTGTGATCCGGCATGAGTTGAATTTTATGAGAACAAATACCAGGAGGAATCTCAATAATGTCCGCAATAGTCCACCCAATAGCTCGCTTGAACTTTTTCAACACAAAAACCAATGCCTCAACTTGTGCCACATTCAAATCTGCCGCAATGATGACCGGTAAAGTACCATCTCTCCCCAAGAATACATACGTCAAATGTGATGGTAGATCCTTAAGCTCCAATTTCGGTGCCTCCTCAACAGACGGTCTAGAAGGTGGAGAGTCACGATTCTTTATGTCGAATTTGAATCTCTTTGGTTTTGAACAGAATTCAAACCTATCAAGTGCAGCAACCAATTCATCATAGTCTTCAATACCATCACCATCAAAGTTCATCATTACTGTTGCTAGTGCATCAACACCCAACCTCTCTTTAATAGGCACCTCAGAACCACTCTGTATAATATGTGACACCATAGATACCGATTTGAGCTCACTACTTTGCTTTATGGACCTAGAGCTATAGAAATTTGCCTCTTCATTGTTCAATCAGAACTTTATCTACCCTTTGTCCATATCAACCAAGGCGCGCCAGTGGCTAGGAAAGGTCTCCCAAGGATAATGGGAACCTCAAAATCAACATCACAATCAAGTATCACAAAATCCGCTGGAAAGATAAAAGACTCCACTTTCACTAGTACATCTTGGAGCACACTAATGGGCTTCTTCACAGTTCTATCTGCCATAAGAAGTCGCATCGCAGTAGGTTTTGGATCCCCTAAACCCAACTTCTTGTAAATAGACAATGGCATCAAATTGATACAAGGAATAGTGAAAGCCCCAGGATCTTCCTTCATTTGCACAAGAGACCTTGTAGCAATAGCACTACAATGTTGCAACTTATCATCATCTTCAAAACTCACGGCCCACTTTTTGGTTACCAAATCCTTCATAAACTTCGCATACCCAGGCATTTTCTCCAAAGCTTCTATCAACGGCACATTGATGGAAAGTTGCTTCAACATACTAATAAACTTGTGGTATTTTTCTTCTTCAGTCTTTTTCACTAACCTCTGTGAGAAGAGAGGTGGAGGTCTAGGCATGGGAACAACTTTCTGAGTTATCTCCTCTTTCTTCTCTGTTGCATTCTTGGGCTCTTCATTTACCTCAATCACATCATCATCTTTACTAACCTCAACTTCAACCCCAGACGCCATCGATGGATCAATGGTCTGCTTACCCCCTCGAGTAGTGACTGCCATACAATGCCCATCAATCTTTGGATTTTGGATGGTGTTTCTAGGAAGTGTGTCTGGTTGACGTGGGTTCACTGTAGTAGACAACTGAGTCATTTGCTGCTCAAGATGCTTAATTAACACTGCATGGGTATCAACTTTTTGACCAATACCAGATAAGTCATTCCGCATCTCCTTCACATTCTCATCAGTTGCACCAAACCTTCTTATCATCTTCTGCATTATATCCTCAATACGTGACATACTACCTCCAGTTTTCCTATTACCAGATTCCCAATTTTAAGGAGGGACATAAGGTCCAACTCGATCATTTCTGTTGCCATAGTTGTTCCGGTTGTAGTTGTTGTCAAGATTGTAGTTCCCATCCCAGACATATTGACCCTCTCAATTGTAGTTTCCATAGTTTCAACCTTGGTTTCCTTTACCTTGGCGCTAATTATGCTTATTGGAAACTTGGGCGTTGGCTCGAAAACACCCTGTTTGATCATTCACCGCATAAGTATCCTCTTCATAGTAACATTTCTCACCCGATGGTGGATTTGTAGTCAAATAATTGACAGCATTTACCTTTGTGCGCACCTCCGCTCACATGATTCAACACCAACCCCAATTCGGTCCTCATCTGAGACATCTCCTCACGAATCTCATCTGCAGACTGGTTGTTTGTAGCTTGAACGGAAAATGTGTTCCTCCCAGTATCTAACTTTCTAGTGCTCCATGCTTTATTATTTCGGAAAATCTTCTGCAGTTTATCCGCAATCTGCTCAAAAGTGCACTCACCATATGAACCTCCAGCGATAGTATCAAGCACCGCCTTACTATTGTCATCCTGACCTCGATAGAAATACTCTTTCAGTGATTCATCATCAATGCAGTGATTTGGAACACTTCGTATGAAAGCAATGAACCTGTCCCAAGAGCTACTCACAGGCTCTCCTGGTAATGCTACGAAGTTGTTGAGTTTATCTTTGTGGTTCAGCTTCTTTGACACAGGAAATAATCTTTCCAAGAACACCTAAGTTAGTTGTCCCCATGTGTAGATTGAGTCATAAGGAAACTCATTAAACCACACAGCAGCATCAACAGTCAATGATAGAGGGAACACTCGCAATCCAATGACATCCATGTCCAAGTCTGGTCGACCCACACAAATTTTGCAAACACTCCTTAGCTTGGTTACGTGAGCATGTAGATATTCCGATGCCAAACCCGCAAACAAGCTCCTTACTTGTAAGCATCTGCATCAAACTGCTAGTCACCATAAATATAGGCCCCGAAGGTAGAGGGGGTAGGACAAGAGGTCTTTCATATTCAACGGCATTAAAGTTGACCCTATAGTTATCACACAGTCTTGGTCCTGGTGGATCTTGTACCCTCAATGTATCTCCCAATAGATTCTCAGCTTAAACCTGATTATTCTCATCACCAACCCTCGGAGGCTGCAACCCAACTCCATCACCTAAATTTCCTCCGATAGGATTGACTGGGTCTCCTTGGTTATTCATTCTTCGCAAAGTTCTGTACAATTTTGGGTCGTGGCTCCGTGTACTTGGCATACACTAGAGTAGGAACCTGAGAGAAACAAAAACAAAAGAAAAAGTAAAATTAGGAAATATTTGACTAAAGTTCAATAATGTAGTTAAGCTTAATCTAAAAGCCTTATTCCCCGGCATCGGCGCCAAAATTTGATACGCTCAAATTACACCTCCCTAAAGAAGTATAAACGATCGTTATCAAGTAAAGAACCAAACTTGGAGATTGGGGTCGATCCCACAAGGAATACTGTTTAGACTTAAGTTCAGCTTACGATTATATTATTTTAGTCAACGTACTTCTGAAATAAGTAATTAAAAGGGGGGCTTGTGAAACAAATTATGAAAGTTATGTGAATAATTAGTAAGCAAGATTCAAACTTTTGTTGTTATCAAGATGAGAAAGAAACTAGGGTGTACGTGTTCCCCATAAGCTCATAATGCGGTAATCCTAGAAATAGTAATCTTTTCCTAGTGTATTACATGCAAAGTGATTAGTTAGGTATCTCTAATTCCTTGGTCCGACAACTAGAGAATTTCACCCCGCACCTTGGTCTGGCTACGTGTGTATAATTTACTAACCCTTACCGTTACCTCATATTAGACATCAGATCGATGTATGGCTTAGTTTTCTCCCTCGCACCAATCGACATTAGACTATTAGATAGTATCACACTAAATCTATGTTGATAATTCTTTTCTTATTAACTACCTCCTTGGTCCGGCAAGTAGCAACAAAGCGAGTTCTAACATTTGAAACCGTTAAAAAGACTTCTAAACGAAAGAATTATCAATGCATGCAATAACACTATTCAAGAATTAC
>JAJOOO010001308.1:0-58688 GCA_029582685.1 Solanum piurae | reverse complement strand
GTAATTGACATGTCCCAAGTGTTCATGTCACAAACAGTTTGACTCAAGCAAGTAAGAACAAATAAAAATATTGAGTTTGAAAAGCTCTCCGCGAGGTAGCTTTTTCTCACAAATATTTGTTCCTATTTCATACAATTTTGTGTGATACAAACATTGTTTAGAGTCATCACCTTGTCAAATGTCCTTTTCGGAAGGACCTTTCCATAACTTTCAATTTTATTGTTATACCCATGAACAAAGTTTCATCGGGTCCAATAAAGGCAATATAGTCCAAATGCTTCTTTTACAAAACATGACAAATGACTATTCACCAATATTCATGTCTATACAAATAGTTATATTTAATAGATATATCTTTTCATCAAAAATCACAATATTTTAAGTGATACTTTTTCATAAAGGAACTCAAACATTTTGAACAAGTATACATTTATTTGGTAGTTTCATACTAGTCATACCATATATTAGTAAAATAGAAACTCAACGACCACAATATCGAATATACTCCAAGAATTTTGTGGGTCTAACATAATACAAAAGTATCATCAAATTTCATATCTTGTGTTCCATATTTAAATTAGACACTAAGTCTAATTTTATATTTCTCATAAGCAAAGAACCCCCACATTTTAAATATGATCTCAAAAATATTTTTCAAATAGTTGAAAAAAAAAATTCCACATATTTTCCCAGACTATCAATGGCAGTGTCACGACCCTAGTCTACATCCTGGACGTGGTCGGCACTAAAGAACCATTGTTGGTCCCCAAGCGAACCCTCATCCTGGCTGACTAAAAGCGGAAGACTAACTTAAGCATGCACAAGCTTAAAACTGAATAAAATTCAATAGACTCAACTTTTCAAAACTTTAACTCAAATGAACAACTTAGAATAAAAATAATATATTCAACTCGCCATAAAATAGGCAACTTAAGTCTTTAAAATATTTAATAAAATAAATGAATAATATAGACTTCTCAACTATACTGACTATCTATGAAGCCTCTAACTGATAAAGATGGAAGTCGGGACAAGACCCACAACATCCTGACTAAACTAAAAAGTAAATGAAATCCTCCGAAAATAAGGAGGCTCACCATAGCTAACTCGAACTCCTGGATGTATCAACGAATCTCCTGTTGATGATCCTAAATACATGTTCTGCATCATGAAAAGATGCAGGCCAAATGGCTCAGTACGTGGAATGTACGAGCATGTAAGGGGAATTCTAAAACATAAACATAAGCTTGAAACTTGATAAAAAGGAAACATACTTACCTCTTCTCAAACTTACTCAACTCAAGGAATACTCACGGATACTCAAAACTACTCAAACATACTCAACTCAGAAGTACTCAAGGATAATATACTCAACTCAGAGATTAGATACTCAACTCAAAGATGTGATATTCGACTCTGGGTACTCAACTCAATATAAAGCAACAATACACATGCAATAAATGGAAAGCTTTATAAAACGGTAAAAACAACTTAGCTCGTTAAAGAAAATGCAATAACAAACTCAACTTTACTTATATAATAAAGTAATATAGTTTCTGTGGGATATTCTCTAACCGACAACCATCACTATATGCCTAAGTGGTGATACAATGTTTTACCTCACGCTGCCAATGACCGTCCTATACCTTGTCGGGAGTATAGAACCTAACTGACTAAGTGGATCCACTAGTCTATGCTAAAAGCATCTTAAGGATTCATCTAAAAAGTATGATCCTTTACTACCCATGATGGCTACATGGTTTATGGAGACGTGAGTTATCTGAATTCAAACTCGCCCCCATATCGGTGCTCAATACTACTCCCAAAATATACTTAGCTCATATATTTGTAAAAAAAAAAAAACTCTTTCTTTAGTTTGAGATAATTACTCAAAAACATAGCTTAAAATCTCTCTTGGAATCGGTGTTCCCTTTCTTGCTCAAAACTCTTTTAAAAATCTCAGTTTCCTCTCATCTTAAATGTGAAAACATTTACTCTTGGGAATACTTAGTTCCCATATATCATTTTAAAGAAAATGAACTTTACTCTTACTCTTTACTCAACTTCAAATCTTTAGTCTTAAAACAAAGTTTAAACATTTGTAAAAGACTTCTTAAAAATATAGTTCATGCCGAATTATGGACTTGAACGACTCAATGCAAGGTTTTCAATAACCATAGATAGACTCAAATACTTGGAACTCAAGAACTTCAATGATACTACTAATTTCAAGAATTCTCAACTCAGAGGGTTCATGCGGAATTATGAGCATGAATTACTCAACTCAAGGACTCAAAGATACTTCTCATCTCAAGATTGTTCGACTTATAATGTTCATGCGGAATTATGGGAATGAACAACTCAACTCATGGACTTCATGGGTAATAGGTAATAGTCCTATGATTAGGATTATAATATCAGAAGGGTTAAGAACTCGATACTCAAGACTTAGAACTTTAAGATACTACTCCTTTCAAAGATACTAAACTGATGGAGTTCATGCGGAAGTTATGGGCATGAACGACTTGACTCAAGGGTCAAAATATCAATAAGGAACTCAGGTATACGACTCTTCTCATTCTCATACTTACTTCTCAAAACTTAACTCAAATCTATGGTGGATATCAAAGGATTCACAATTGAACTCAAAGACTTTCTTGAACTCTACTCTTAACTCTCTCTTGAATGAGAATTATGAATTCAAGAGTTATGGTTCATGATACGAAGGATCTAGGTGATAGTGTAGACTCATGAATACATTCTCCCCATCCTCCTACTCACTTGCTCGAGTTTTGAAACATGTTACTAGAATTTGTAGAAGACTCCTCAAAAAGACTAAAAGGGACTTTCGCAAAATTTTCGAAAGAACTCTCAAGACTTAACTTTTAACTCTACCTTGAATTTAAATTATGGATTCAAGGGTTATGATTCAGAATGTAGGACCTCTCAATGATTTAGGAGGGTTAAGATAGTTGATCACAAGAATGGGTGAAGACCCAAATTAAAAAACACTGGCGCGACGCGGAGATGGAATTAAATTATTGGTCGCTAAATAAATTTTGGGACAATGGACTCCGTATCCTCTCTGCGATGCGGAGAGGGGGGGTACTTTTCGGGGAACTGAATGTTTAAAAACATCTCTGCGACGCGGAGCTAGGCACATATTTTTGCCCGATCTTTTCTTCCTCTCTCAAACTCGAATAAACTCATTCCTACTGCAATTCTAAGGTCAAAATTCATGAATTCTTTTAACCCAAAACAATTTCAGTGAAACCCACACAAGGAACTATCAATTAACTCATCTTATTCGCAAACCCTCGCCTCTAGTACTCAATAAGAACTTCATTATCAAAGAACGAAGTACAAACCTCAAGAACTCAATAAGATTATCAATATTGGCTAAAACTCAAGAATTTAATAATTCAATCTCAAAAACGAATTCAAGGATAGAATTAAACATGATTGGTGTGAGGGCGAACAAACCCAACACTATGAAAGCTTACATACCTGAAAGAACCATCTTCTTGAATGCCTTGAAGGAAAACCTTGAAAGATGAACCCTAGCCTTAGCGTTTCCTGAATTCCTTGAGCGTAGAATTTTGGAGTGGATGAGAGGGTTTCATTTAAGAAAACTGATTTTCTACTCGTTTAGGGCAATTTAGATGATCTCCTAAGGGTTTTTAGGACTAAAATACCCTTAAAGAAATATTTAAAATGAGCTGGGAGTTGGAATAATTTTTCACCAGGCAGTGAGGTCCGTATTGGCTCCGTAACGTGGAGCCATCACGGAGTTGCTGCCAGGTTTGTGCGTCATTAATTTTCTATCTCGTATCTCACCTAACTCATCATGTACTAGGAGTTATGGTCGTTTGAAGTTGACCCAAAACTTAAGAAAAACTTAGGAATGACTTGAATGAACTCTCTTTAGTTCTTCTTGGAACTCAAGGTGCTACATCTAGTGACCTTAACACTTAAGAAATTTTCAATTCCTTGGTAAAATATCACTCACTACGAAGAACGGTTCGAGTCTTAGCTCAAAATTTTTTTGGGGTGTTACAGGCAGCATGAAACCTCTTTTGGAAATATTATTCTACGAAAGAATTATAGTGCTTCAGTTCTCTTTGACAATTTTTACATAGTGTCAAAGTTCATTTCATAGAGGCACCTATTGTAGACACAAAATCACATACTTTAAGTCACTGGTCTTTTTTCTATCACAATTAGACATACCACTTACTATTTATAATACTAATAATAAACACAAAAACTTTTGTACAATTTTTTCTATTTAAAAGTGAAGTTTATAGAAAACAAAAAGTACAACACTGACTTATTAGATGAAGTTTTCATATTCTTCAAACAAATTGCATAGTCTTATTTATCCAGAGTAGAAAACTACAAAAGTTTTTACTCTACAAAAATCAGACACAATCAAATTAACAAGGAGTACAAAACTACAAAAGTTCTTTTTTCTCCAAACAGAATAAAACATATTCTTAGATTATCACGTATTTCTTTCCAAATAGCCTTCCAACTATAACATTTTGACATACTGTTTTATCAAACAAAAATGTGCATATCTCATTCTGCAAACTAAACCCTAAAGGAAATTATTCCCCTCAAGTACCCGAGGTTAATGGAATATATCCTCTCAGGATAGAACGATCTTACTCACTGGTGTATCGGTACCTAAAACCACAGTGTCAGCGAACCACTCAACGGCAGTAAAGTACACTTAGAATACTAGATTTAGTAGTAGTAGAAAAAGTCCAGAAAATTGGTTCTTTTAAAATGAGAGGAAATCCCTCAAGTTATAGAAAACAAAGGGTAGTGTGAAAAGGTTCTTATTGTGTCTTACCGAAAAGGTCACAACCCTTTGGAAAAATCTCAATCATTCGAAAAGGTCACAACCTTTCATAAAAGTCACAACTTTTCATAAAAGTCACAACTCTTCATACGCAACTTTTCATAAGAGTTACAACTTTTCATAAATGTCACAACTCTTCATTTTCCATTCATACCTTTTAAAACCCAACATTTAAATCATAAAATCCCAAATTAATAATACATAAAAATATAGTAGAGTTAATGACTAGGGCCAAATGCAATAAATTGATCATACAAGAATGAAATAAACAGTTTAATCTAAAATAATAATAAACCCCCAAAAAGTTACATTCTAATTAATCTTTTAAAAAACATTGGAAAAAATGAAAAAAAATTAAAATGCAAGACCGTGAAATGACAAGAACAAATTATTTATCAAAATCACCAAAAAAAAATTTGAAAAATGAAACCCAAAAATTACAACTACCTTCATCAACAGTCTCACAAAGTAGGTTTGAAGATACAGACCCCAGACGGCAGAGATTGAAAAATTGTTTCGATAACTCCGCCTTGATGAGCAATAAAATAAACATAGAAAAGAACGTAACAAAGAAAATATAAACTCCAAGATCATGAAATCACAAGAACAAATAATTTATCAACATCCCTCAAAATAAACCCTCCAAAAATATGTTAGGTTCGAAAGTGATTAGGGCGTCATGCGGAAACTTACAATTGCATATCATATGGTTGATAAATCAGATTACAAAAACTTATACTAAAAATCAAAATATTATTATATGATTTGACCAAATGGCCTACATTTTTAAAAATTAATAAAAAGACATTAAAATTGTTGAGAGAAAAATCTCCCCATAAACAAGACTCTCTAAACGACTACATTGTGGATTCTATTGTGTTCTTGATATGAGAAGATGGGTCTTCAATTTATAGGATTCCAAACATTTCATCTAAGGAAGGAATAACCCAAATATGGAAGAAAATTGTATTTTCCTTTAAGAAAAATAAAAACATTTATGGTATTATTTTATTTTTCTTTTAGGAAAAAATAAATTTAAATAAGGTAAGAAAATCAGGAAAAAACCCTAACATAATGAAGTTAATTCAAATGATTTAAATTTTCTCACATCTATGACAACATTCTTGAATAATTGTGACATCTTTGCATAGCATTTTGTAAGTTCCACATGTCAAAACACTCTTCATCCTAGCTTGCCATTTATCAAAATTAATCATATTCTTTTATACATTGCAAGAAAAAAAAATTAATAAAAAGGAAACCAAAATAAAATATTATTTTCCTTAATTATAAACATATTACATTCCATTATTTGCATGCAAACCATATAATATTAAAAAATCATACTAAGAGAAAAAATAACACAAAAAAAAGTACCTTGGTTTCTTGATTTTTGATTTAGTGTGTATAAAGAAACAAAGAAAGAAACTAACAAAAATTTAAAGAAGTTTGAATTTTTCGGACTGTTATAATTTGAATAATTAATGTGTGAAGAGGTTTTTTGAATTATAAAAAATAATGATAATATATGGACAAAAATGGATGATAATAATAGTAAAACTCAACTATTTCTTCCATGGCTTTTAATATCATGAATGATACAAGAAAACTCCACCCTTTAAATTCATAGAAAATTTGGGCTTTTCCTTTTTCTTGTTTGTTTTACCTTATTCGGGTTGTGTTTGGGTCAACTTGCTTAGGACTTAATTTTTTCGCCGAGTATATGCAACTTCTTATCAACACGTGTATCAGATAATCTTAGATTGAGGCTAATCTATGATTTCAAGTTTATGAATTTCTATATTGACTTAAAATTGTGAAGCGAGTCATGGAATGATTTTTTTTTAAAATTACCTTGATAACAAGGTGAAATAATAAAAAAAAAAAATTACATATATCTACCAATCACAAGTTTCCATCTTCATACTATACATTTTGTCTTACTTGTCATAATTGTCTTAAATAATTAAAATTGAAAAATATCCCTAAAGTATATATACAAATTAAATTAAACCATTGAATGAATAAACAATAAATATCACAAATATTTTTAAAATTGAAAAATATCCCTAAAGTATATATATACAATTAAATTATACCATTGGATGAAAATTTTAGAAGTATATGTATGGTGATATCCCATTATATAATTGATATAATTGAATCTGATGTAATAGTGGCAACTGTAAATCATCCAAAAGGGTACAAATTTAGAAGAGATGGAATTACTAGATTGCTTTTTTCATGTAGGGAATTTAATTATGACAAAGTAGTAGTACCAAATAAACATATGCTTAATGTACATCAGATATAATGATTATGTGATGTCTAATGTTGTTTACCTCAATTATATTATCATATATTATAACTTCATGTAAGATGGAGATTTAGGCATAGAACACCTGCTGTAATCTAAGGTGAAAAATTACATTTTCCTTGTTCTTTACAATTTATAAAATATCCTTTTAAATACTTTTAACTTTTAATTTTCTTTATACTATATCAGAATAGCTTAAACCTTGTCTCTCATACTTCAATAAACAATTGTAAACTTGTAATATAACGATTAAATGAGAATTTTGAGACTTACAATAATTCTCCTTAGAGTAGGTGGATCGTCTGCAGCAATCACGACTTTAATTACTAGTTGTCAAGACTCCTCACTTGACTGGATAAATTTCCTAGTTCCACAACCAAAAAATCATTGAGTGTTGTAGAGATAACTCTCCCCGTACTCTAAGAGATTTAGAGTTGTTTTTTCAACCCCCGTAATGGCGTTTATTAGGTTAACTAATGGGCTGACTCATTTAGCTAGCAACCTTAATGAATGTATTAGGCCCAAAAACTATTTTTTCTATAGGAAACTACATAAATGAGCCACAAAACACAAAATAATTACAATTTCATAACCCAACCCAAACTAATTCAACAAATGCCCATTGACCCAAAAAAAATTGCAGCCCATAACCCCTTTTAGTTTAGGCCGACTTTCCCTTCATCCTTCTTTAAATTTAGGCCCAATTACCCAAGCCTTCAAATTTTTAGGCCCAATTTTCCCCAACCCAAAGCGTTTAGACCCAAAACGGACAATACTACTAACAAGTTGAACAATTACAAATGGTGTCAGAGCTACTCTTTTGTCAACCTTGTCGATGTGGATCAGAGTTCAACTAAGTTTAGGGAAATTCTGGTAAAGAAGGAAAAACCTCAGAGCCGAGTTTAGAAAAATCACATGTGGTAGGGCAAATCTCTGCGAGGAGGCTGAGTCCATAAAGGGGGTGTGTGTGACACCCAATCTAGAGATAAAAAGTTCCACATTGGCAAAACACATGAGAGATGTTGGGTAAATAAGTAAGTAGGCCTTACAAACACATAACACGTTTTACATCCGTGCAGGTGTAGGACTAAAGCGGACAATATCACTAGCGGGATATGCCATTACATATTCACAGGCTAACACACATGAAAAAGTGAGAAAATTTCTTAATTAGTGTAAAATGTCTCCTAAATGCCCAAAATATATGCAAAAAATGGTGAAGCTTAACGTATTGCTCCCCTAACTCCCTACGGAAGGTTCCGTAAAGGATTTGTAAAAAATTATATGGAAGCAATATCACCAAAATATTTATGGGCCCCTAAAAGGCAAAAATATGTGAAAAAAGGGTGAGGCTTCACGTAATACTCCCCCAACTCCCTACGGATGGTTCCATAAAGGTTTTACCAAAAAACCTATCCAGAAGTCATTTCACCAAAATATTCATTGGCTAACACACATAAAAAACTGGAAAAAAATCTCCTAATTTCTGTAAAATGGCTCATAAATGTCCAAAATATATGAAAAAAATAGTGAGGCTTCACGTACTGCTCCACCAAATCCCTACGTAGGGTTCCGTAAGGATTTTTCAAAAGTATAGTTCATAAGACATATCACCAAAATATTGATTAACTAACACACAAAAAACTGAGAAAATTCCATAAATCATGTAAAATGTCACGCCCCAAGTCTACACCCTGGACGTTGCCAGCACTCAAACACTATCACTAATCCCCAAGCGAACCCTTGACCTAGCCGACTTCTTAGCGGAAGACTTACTCAAGCAAAAAGGGAACTTTAAATGTATAGTTATACTCAATAGTCTCAATTAAGCTCAACTCAATTAAATGTCTGGAAATACTTAAGGTATAGATAATAGTCTCAAGATCTCAAAATAGGAAGGGACATACTGAGAGACTCATCAACTCTTACTTTCTGTGAAACCTCTAATACTAGGATAGATGTCGGGACAAGACCCACGACAACTCAACAATAACAAGAAAACAAACGTGAAATCCTCCAGAAAGCAAGGGGACTCACCAAAGCTAATTGGAGTGCAAGTGATCTCAATGAAGCGCGTGTTGATGACCCTGAACACCTCTATCTGCATCATAATAATATGCAGGTCGAATGACGCCGGTACATTGAATGAATGAGTATGTAAGGAAAATACTGAATGCATAGATAATTGAACGGATAAAATTGGAAGAATACTCCCCTCAACTCAACTCAATACAAAAGAATAATAAGAGATGAAATGTTTAAAGATTCATAAATAAAGTATATTAAATCAAGGATGTATATAAAAATATAATAAATTACTCTTTACTCTAATTTGGAAGATTCTCAAACCGACAACCATCACTATGAGCTATGTGATGATACAACGTCTCGCCCACGCTACCATACCTTGCCGGGGTATAGAACACCTCAACTAAGTGGATCCACTAAGCTATGCTCGAAAGCAATAAGGAGACATCTAAAAAGTAGGAATACTCTTTCTCTGTTTTGAGGTAATTACAAAAAATAACTCTTTTTGAAGAGGCAACTGCGCTGAAATATCCTGAACTCATAAACTCTTTTTAGAAATTAAAGTTTCTCTTTTCTCAATGTAGAAGTATTACAGTTGGGAGTACTTAGTTTAAGATCATTTATGGTTAAAAGAACGCTCAAGAATATCTCCATAAAACTCTTAAACTTTCCTTTTAAACTCAATTTAGTTTTTAAGGTACACCAAGACATGTGATTAGGATATTCAGGGATTTTCAAAGGTAAATAAAGCTTATAGGAGCTAATATAGAGAAGGGGGAACGTGATCCACAACTTAAAGGAACACATCCGGATGAAACAAAGAAGAAATTGGTCCAAGTGACCACCTGCCGGACTGCTGGCGCGGGGCACCAGGCCCCAAACTACTCTGGCTAAGTTTGGGCACACTACTGGCGTGCCACCCCAGGCCTGAAGTATTGGGGCCAGGTCTGGGCGCAATGCTGGTGTGTTTCCCTAGGCCCTCCCCAGCGTCCCGATGAAATTTCAAGTTAAAATTAGCACCCCAAATCAGTTTAGAATTGGGAAATTTCTCCTAAACTCTACTTGTTTCTCAAACCCAAAACCAATACATGAGAATTTTAATCCAATTCCTTTTTAAAAAATAACATTACTACATCAATAGGGTTCATGTGATACTAACTATGAACGACACTATAAGATTCACAAACCAAAAGAATCAAAACCTAAACTGTTAAAAACCGAATTCAATATCTAGAAATATGAATGGATCCTTTTGATGTGATGATTTCTGACTGGACGAACAATTCCAACACTTTGAGAAGCCTTACATATCTGGAAAGAACAAAGGTTCTTAGCGAAAATTGATGAAAACTTGAAGACGCTTGAAACCTAGATTTTTTATCCTCTTGAAACTTAGCTCTAATTCCTCTAAGTGTTAAAGAACCTGAAAGGATGTTGTAACGCTTATTAGGTGAAGAAAAATGTGGCTAGGCTTAGAAGGGATGGGAAAAAGACCAAACTACCCCTCTAAAACGATTTAGGTGCCTTAAAAAGAAGGCTTCACTAAAATGAACATTTCTTTTTACTCCATGCTTGAAATTAAGCAAACTTGGCGGCAGTGGAAAGAGGACTCAAACAAATTTAATTTGATAGGTCATGGGTCACCTAATTCTTTATGTTCTAAGTGATATGATCGTTTGAACTTGACCCAAAACTTGAAACTGCTGGGTGTCTTGTACGAACCCCTCTTTAGCCCTTTTCGAAGTGTGAGGTGTTACATAAAATATCTCTTAAATGTCTAATGTATGTGAAAAAAAGGGTGAGGCTTCACATACTTCTCCCCCAACTCCTCATAAAGGGTTCTGTAAAGTTTTTTTGAAAAATCATTCTGAAGCCATATCACTATAATATTTATCGGTTAACACTAAAAAAAATTGCCTAATTCTATGAAATGGCTCCTAAATGTCAAAAATATGTGCAAAAAAATGGTGAGGCTTCACATATTTCTCCCCCAAATCCATGCAGAGGGTTCGTGAAACAATAGGAATTATCCTTACAGATGGTTCTATAAGGACTTGGAAAAAAGTCCTCCAAAACTATATCACCCAAAAATTTATGGGATAACACGCATAAAGAAAAACAAAGAAAATCTTCTAATTCTTGTTAAGTGACCCCTAAATGCTTAAAGAAAGTGGATTAGATCATAGGGAGGCTATAAGAATTTTTTCCTAGGTACTTACAAAAAATTCTGTAAAAGTTTTGAAAAAAAGTATCCAAAAGATATCTCCGAAAAATTCATGGGCTAACAAATACAAAAAAATTAGAATATCACCTATTTTTTGTTGAGTGGCCCCTAGATGCGGAAAAGATGGCGTGGATCATGCTGAGGATATAAGAATTGTTTCTTTGGTCCTAACGAGTGGTCCTGTGAGGGTTATGTAAAAAAAAGTACTCAGAAGATATCTCACTAAAAAAATTGTGGGTTAATACACATGTAAAAATTGAGAAAATAACTAATTCCTGTTGAGTGACCATAAATGATAAAAATAAGTGGTGTGGATCACTGCTACGCTATAGCAATTGTTCCCCGGTTCCTTACTGATGGTTTTGTAAAGGTTTTGAAAAAAAAAATGTTCGGGAACCATATCACAAATAATATCCATGGGATAACATTTATGAAAAATTGAGAAAAGCGCCTAATTTCTGTTGAGCGGCATTTATATGCTAAAAAAAGTGGTGTGGATCATGGTGAGGTTATATTAATTGTTCCCTGGGTCCTTACAAATTGTTCTGCAAAGGTTCTGGAAAAAAATTTCCAAAATTCATATCACAAAAAAATCATTGCACTAACTATAACACCTCGGAATCTATAGTAGGCTAAGCTAGGGCTAAGTGAGAGGGCAAGGGCCAAGGAAGTGATGCTTGGGCAGCCTTCACCAAGCCATGCTCACCTCCAACGACACCCATGACGCCTCGTGGTGGGGATCACGGGCCGTGGTGATGGGCGTGGTGAGCTAGGCAGTGATCTCCCAAAACTACCTAATGTGAGACCCTACCCCACGAGCCACTTGACGGCTCGTGAAGGCCACCACGGGCCGTGGGAGAGGTCTTGGTTTAGAGATAGTTTTCAGGAATTGAGGGGTGGCAAGTGAGGCCACTGGTCAAGGGACCACAGGCACCACCACGGGCCGTGTTACCCTTGACGGCTCGTGAAGCCCCTCGTGAGGTGGGTTCGGCACACTTTAGTTCAGGGGTTTTTGGGTCTTTTTCAATTTTAATTCAATCAAATCTATGTCATTTTAGACAAGCCTAGGACCCCTATATAAGTGATTTTAATCCCAAAACTCACCCATTCAAGTCATTATTTCCAAAACCCAAAAGAAAACCCAAAGTTCTTCTCTCAAATATTTCTCTCTCTAGAACTTGAAGAAGAAGAAAGAGTTGGAGCTAGGATCAAGGTCAAGTTTCCATTCCTCAAGCATTTGTGGGATTTGATATTAAGGTATGATAGCTTTTCATCCATGGAATCCTTTCATCCATGGTGCCCCCAAGATTCCCCAATTGAAAAGTAGAAAGTCCCCCAATTTGAGTTAGGGTTTTCTTCTAGTGTTGTGGGTCTTGATGAATGTTGATCCAAATGATTGGGTTATGATTTTTTATTCTTGAATTGATAGGAATACATGTTTTTTAGGATGAATTTACATGTACCCATGCTTAACCCATGTTTCTAGGTTGAATTTGTTATAAATGGGTTTGATGCCATGAAAGGAGAATTTATGGGTTTAGATGTATTCTTATAGGATTTATGAGATACATTAGAAGTGCTTTGAGATTGAAGCCTATATGAAGATGATATTATTGCTTTGAGAGTGAAGCATATGTTATGAATTGTTAATTATTGATGCAATTGTTGTGGAAGGGATAGTTCCCACTTTAATTTCTTAAGTATGAATGTGAAAGGCTTTCTCACATTGAATGATTCTATGTTGAAAGGATTACTCACCTAAAATGAATCTAGACTGAAAGACTAAGAAAATGATAAGGCTAGAGGTGATTACTCATGACCTCTAAATGACAAGGATATGAGGTGATTCCCTATATTCCTTAGAGGAGAGTAAGAGGCGACTACCCTTATTCCCTATTGTTGGACATGGATGCAATTACCCATGATCCCTTATTGAAAGGTATGGATGAGAATACCCGTACCTCATATTGAAAGATATGGAGGCGGATACCCGCGTCTTATTATGGAAGGACATGGAGGCGAATAGCCGTGATTTCTTATAGACTGATGTGGAGGCGAATACCCACGTCATATGATGTTGGGTATGAAGGAGAATACATGTGACCATATATGTAAGGCAAGAGGCGATTACCCATTAGCCTTGATAGGAAGGCAAGAGGCAATTCCCCATGTCTATAAAAGATAAACTAAACATGCTATGATAGGTGATGATCTTGGATGATTGCTTAAGGTTGCCTACTATGATGAGTAAGACTAGAGGAGCATTACCCATGTCTTGGCTAAGTATGATTTTAGGTTACTTTAGTAGTATTCCTTTTATGTTGGTATTGTTCATTGCATTGATTATGCTTATGACTTATATTGTCTAACTTTTATGTTGATGTTTATGCAAGCTATCATATTTAGTACATTCTTGTACTAACGCATATTCTTTCCTATATTTCTTATCCAAATTTAGGGTCCAGCGTTACCGACTCTCATCCCCGTGACTAGGATATTAGTAGAGGCAGGACTTGAAGATTGGTGAGTCCTCATAACATTGGAGAATTTGGCAATCAATTCCATATGTTCTTTCATTTTATGTTTTGAACATTATTGTATGGGTTGTGTCCCAATGACTCTTTGTATTAGCTAGTTTTGAGACAATTGTATGAGATTTTTGCTACGTTATATAAAACTTTGATTGCGTTGAAAATGGTTTTAAATTTTTTCTGAATTTTCTATTATCTTGACTATGAAAGCTAAGTGGCTTATATGAGACCTCTCGGGGTCTTGTATGCCATGTTACGTCTAGGGTGTACCCTTGGGTCGTGACAAACTTGGTATCAGTGCACAAGGTTTAGAATGGTTCTAGGATGTCTCAAAACTACGTCTAGTAGAGTTTTGTTCATGAGTGTGAAGCATGCCACATTTATGAATGAAAGGCTACTAGATGTTTAGGAAACTTCAATTCTCCATTACTCTAAGTCGTGCGATAGATTCTAACATAATAAGATCTCTCTCCTAATCCTTATCCCATGGTCTACAGGATATGACTACTCGAAGGGATTTTGCTAGAAGGACTGAGGGAGAAGATATTGATCAAGGATCTTGAGGAGGAGCTCCTCAAACTCCGGTTGACCATTTGACCAAGTAAGTGATTAATGCGGAGTTTAGGACTGCTTTTCAAGTGTTGGCTCAAGCCGTGATGGCCCAAGACAATAGAGAAGTTGTGAACTCCGTGAACCCGAATGTGGGTATGATGGCATCTAGGGTGAGGGACTTTCTAGGATGAATCCTACGGAATTTTATGGTTCTAAGGTTGAGGAAGATCCTCAATAGTTCATTGATGATGTTTACAAGATTTTGTCTATTACGGGAGTGACTCCGGTGGAAAAGGTGGATTTGGCCGCTTATCAACTTAAGGGGGTTGCTCAAATTTGGCTTAACCAATGGAAGGAATCAAGATCGGTAGATGCGGGTCCCCTGGGAGAGGTTCAAATCCACTTTTCTTGATACGTTCTTTCCTCTTGAAATGAGGAAGGCAAAAGTGCTTGAGTTCATTAATCTTCGACAATGAAATATGAGTGTGAAAGAATATGCTTTGAGGTTTACTCAATTGTCTAGGTATGCTCCTTCTATAGTTGTCGACTCTAGGGCAAGGATGAGCAAGTTCATTTCGGTTGTGTTTGAACTGGTAGTGAAAGAGTGTCGTACGGATATGCTAGTCCATGATATGAATATTACTCGTCTTATGACTCATGCCCAATATACAGAAGAGGAGAAACTTAAAGAGAGGTCTAGGGAGAACAAAACGTCTAAAACTGGTAATGGTAATTTCTCTCATGCTAGGTCTGATGGATAGGGTCGTCTGAGGTATCAACAAAGGTTTTCCGGGCAAGGTTCCTCTAATGCTCCTAAGTTCAACAAAGAAAAGGTGTCTAACCCTAAACCTCAAGGAGGTGGTAATGGGCCTCCTTTTCTAGATTGTGGTAAGTGTGGAAGAAAGCATGTAGGCGACTGTATAGCGGGTTCTAATGCTTGCTTTGGTTGTGGTAAGACGGATCACAAGATAAGGAATTGTCCTTCAGTTGCTAAGAATGAAAGAAATGGTCTTCATAGGTCTCAACCCTATCCTTCACCCGGTCCAAGTGGTTCGGGTACTAGTGCTCCCAAGAAAAATAGGTTTCATGCACTTCAGACCCGTGGTGAACAAGAGGGTTCTCCCGATGTGGTTACCGGTATGTTGAAATTCTTTCAACTTGATGTATATGCTTTACTTGATCCTGGTGCTACCTTGTCTTTTGTGACGCCATATGTGGTTATGAGGTTTAATATGCGCCCTGATGTTTTGTTAGATCCTTTTTTCTGTCTCTACTCTTGTTGGTGATTCTGTGATGACTGAGAGGGTATATAGAAAGAGTCTCGTCTCCTTATCCCATTGAGTTAATCTTATTGATTTGGTAGAGCTTGACATGCTAGATTTTGATGTTATTCTTGGTATGGATTGGTTGCACTCTTGTTATGCTTCTGTTGATTGTAGAACCTGTGTAGTCAGATTTCAATTTCCGAATGAGCCTATCCTAGAGTGGAAGGTGTGAAATTTTATGCTTAAAAGTCAGTTTATCTCTTGTCTTAAAGCTATAAGGATGGTTTCTAAAGGTTGTATGTAGCAGATAGTTAGGGTGAGGGATATGGATTCCAAAACCTCTCCTCTTGAGTCAGTCCCTATAGTTAATGAGTATTCGGAAGTATTCCTAGATGATTTACCCGGTATTCCTCCAGAAAGAGAAATAGATTTTGGTATTGACCTTCTCCCAGATACGCAACCTATTTCTATTCCTCCTTACCGGATGGCTCCGTTAGAACTGAAATGATTAAAGAAACAATTGAAATATTTGTTGGATAACGGTGTCATCCGACCGAGTATATCTCCATGGGGTGCTCCGGTACTGTTTGTAAAGAAGAAAAATGGTTCCCTTTGTATGTTTATTGACTATCGGCAATTGAACAAGGTGACCATTAAGAATAAATATCTTCTTCCAAGAATATATATATTCCAAAAATGGTGTTTAGAACCCTGTATGGTCATTATGAGTTTATGGTGATGTCGTTTGATTTAACTAAATCTCCAACGGTATTTATGGATTTGATGAATCGGGTGTTTAGACAATACCTTGATATGTTCATAATTGTGTTGATTGATGATATATTGATTTATTCAATAAGTAAGGATGATCACACCAATCATTTGAGGATTGTGTTTCAAATTCTCAAGGACCAACAACTCTTTGCAAAGTTTAGCAAGTGTGAGTTTTGGCTAAGGTCCGTAGCTTTTCTTGGCCATATTGTTTCAAGTAAGGGTATCAAGGTAGATCCTATGAAGACAGATGCGGTCAAGAGTTGGCCTAGACCTCTAAATCCTTCTGATATTAGAAGTTTTTTCGGTTTGGCTGGTTATTATAGAAGACTTGTTGAGGGTTTCTCTTCGAGGGCCTCTCCATTGACAACTTTGATGTCACACCCTGAAATAGGGGGACTAATTGGCACCCGATGCCCTATAAGATCGAGTTACCCACTAAAACATACTAGCTAACCAAATTGTGATACAAAAAGATTGGGCAGCACAACCTCTAAAAAGTGAAGCTTGGACCCTGAAGGTCATGACCTGAATGAGAATAAACCATACAAACAATGGTAGACAAGACAAAAAAATAAAGATGTACTATCTAGCCGACGAGGCCACAACCAAAGACATACCTACTTACACACATATATATACATGTCAAGACTATGGGTTGGATATTGAAACATACAAAAGAAACCCAGAATATTGTGTCCATAATAGACTCTATGAGTGATATAAGCACTTTCGGGACAAGATCCCGACTATACCCAAATTGTACAACAAAAGTAAACATCCTCTGATAGCCCCAGGATAAGATGGAGCTTACTAACTCACAACTGAACCTGAATCCTAGCGGGTGGGTTGATTAGAGTCCATGCATGTACCTGCTCGCACGAAACAAAAAGCAACGTCCCCAGGAAAAGGGACGTCAGTACGAATAAAAATGTACTGGTAAGTAAAGCGGAAAGTAGAATCATAATTATTTACTGTAAACGGTAATAAAGATACCACCTGAAACTAAAACTCAAATAATCTCCCTGGCTGACATTCGCCCCCTTACTATTAAAATATGCATGGTATGCTCATATAATCGTATGTCGTGAATACATATATATAGATGCAAATGCATGACATACCCAACCAAATGCTAGCAATGGTGGTGCCTTCAGGTAGCGAACCGGCATCATATTCACCAACTTGTGGCCATCTGTGTCTCATACGTATAAATATAGACAATAGGCTCCATACCTCCCGATTATAGCTTGGGTTGTGGAATGCATAACATGTCATGTCATGGATTTATAACACCTATATGTTATTTTTTTCATGTTTCCAATCTTGGCCCGTTTGTAGTCTTGTTCTTATAAGCCCATAATCACTTTCGTATAACATGTAACCATCTCATGGAACCTGATATATTCTTCCAAATAAGCTTGAAAAGTTGACTCAAATTTTAGAAAGATAACCTAACCTTGCAGATATTCATAACAAGTTTACGGTGATTTACTCAGTTCCTAACTTGGTTCCTATATAATTTATAAAAGAAGTATTTCAAAAACCAAGTGTTCTAATAGTTTGAACATTTAAGTTATATTAGAGAGTTTTGAAGATCGTGAGTTACTTTAAAGATTTTTCATAATAACTTTAGTGGGAAAAGAGGGTTGGTTACAAGTAATAAAGATCTCCCGTGATATTTTAAGTCACAGCACCCAAAGAAGAATAAGAATTCATACATGCGGACATATAATCAAGGAAACCGATAAAATGACATGTAGATGTCGAATACTCTATTTATCTGAACGACTGGAATATCAAAATAATAGAATCATGAAAATAATCCAGCTGAGATCCCAATGTCTTTCACTAAAGGTCTTTCTAGCAAGAGAATATCAAAATATCACATTCGGCATTTTAGGAATTTCCCAGGAGTGGTGCTAAAATGAGGGGCGGAGCTTAGCCTTTACATACCATTCCAATGAATGCTCGAATGGCCGTAGCTTCTTCACGAAAGTTGTTCCTTACGTCCTAAGCTTCGTAAACAATATATATACACAGATGGTACGCACCTATAAATAGTTCATAATTGATCTTAAATTGGCATATTTTCCACATGGCCCAAACTTGACGAAACACCATAGAACTTCCTAAAAATAATCATAAAAGAGTCCCAAGATGATTACCTTAGTTAAACAAGTGTAAACCTTGAAGAAACACCAATAACTGAAACTTTATGTCTTCAAAAACTAGCTCCAAATGCAGCTAATAGAAGTGTAGAAAGATTGCCACGTGTAGAGATCATGTTTCTAGGCACGGGGGCAACCTTTAATGGTAGAAATCGTCAAAAACTAACCTTCATCATGCAAGAAATCCATTAGAACCATCTCTTAAGCTTTATTTCTGGTTAGGGAGTGAAAATAAATGTTTTTGTAGTTAAAAACGTTGAATAAGCCGACATACCAGATTTATTGACCCGACCCAAATCGTGACCTGGATTCTGCCTAAGCAGTCCGCAGTAAAACCCTCATAACATTTTACTCCGATGTTGGTTAGATACGGGATTTTGTGCATTGTAAAATACACTTGTAGGCCTTCGATTTAATGGGTCATAGGCCTTGTAACTATTTGTATATTGGGAGAAAACTTCCAAGACATTTGACCCAAAGTTAAGAAAATATTATTAGAGAAACTTCGATAACTTTTTCCGATCTTAGTTTCGCTAATTTTCTTGACTTCAAAACTTAACATACGACTCTGGTGCTATTATAATACCTCATAACACACTATTCTTAGCATGTTGTACACTCATAGGCTTATCCACTAGGTATGGGGCAATTTAAACCTTTCAAACAGGCGAAGTTCTACCCGAGCCATTTCTTTAATCATGAACTTTGTTTGAGGGGTCCCTTTGACCTAAAACTTTAGTTTAGTTCCTTGATATTGCCACATATTTGCAATCTTAATCTCCAATGTACGATAAAAAGTCATATACACCTCATATAACAATGCCATACTATGCCACATATATTATGCAAGAATAGAGAAAAAGTACGGGATTTTACATTTGACTCAAAAGAAGGCCAAATTCATATGGTCTGAATTATGTGAAAAGAGTTTCCAAGTGTTGAAAGATAGACTTACTTCTGCTCCAGTGTTGACTTTATCGAAAGGGACGGATGGCTTTGTTGTTTATTGTGATGCCTCAAGAATTGGGTTGAGATGTGTGCTTATGAAAATTGGGAAAGTTATTGCCTATGCTTCAAGGCAACTTAAGGTCCATGAGAAAAATTATCCTACCCATGATCTTGAATAAGCGGCGGTGGTTTTTGCCTTAAAGATTTGAAGGCATTATTTGTACGGTGTGCAAGTAGATGTGTTTACCGACCACAAGATCCTACAATATGTGTTTAATCAGAAGGATCTGAATCTTCACCAAAGAAGGTGGCTTGAGTTACTTAAGGATTATGATATGAGTGCTCTCTATCACCCCGGTAAGGCAAATGTAGTAGAGGATGCTCTTAGGTGGTTATCAATGGGTAGTGTTGCCCATATAGAAGAAGATAAGAAATAATTGGTATAAGATGTACATAGATTTCCCGATTGGGTGTTCAGTTGATGGACTCCACCAAGGGTGGTGTTATGGTTCATAATGGTTCAAAATCATCTTTTGTGACGGTTGTGAAAGCTAAGCAATGCCTTGATCCAACCTTAGTAGAATTGAAAGAAGCGGTACTTAGAAATTCCATTGAGGCTTTCTCCCAAGGGGGAGATGATGTACTTAGATATCAAGGTCATTTGTGTGTTCTGAATGTCGATGACTTGAGGGAACAAATCTTGTCAGAAGCCCATAGTTCTCGGTATTCCATTTACCCCAGAGCCACCAAGATGTACCGTAATTTGAGGGAGAACTATTGGTGGAATGGGATGAAGATCGATATTGCGGGATTTGTGGCTAAGTGTTCGAATTGCCAACAAGTGAAAGTTGAGCATCGGAAACTGGGAGTTTTATCCCAAAACATTAGTATTCCTACTTGGAAGTGGGAAGATTGAATAAGGACTTCATAGTTGGGTTGCCACGGACAAGGCAACAATATGATTCGATTTGGGTCATAGTTGACCGAATGACAAAATTGGCACATTTCATTCTCGTCAAAGTTTCTTATACGGCGGAAGACTATGCTAAGTTGTATTTGAGGGAAATGGTAAGGTTGCATGGAGCGCCCTTGTACATTATTTCCGATAGAGGTACTTAGTTTACTTCTCAGTTTTTGAAGTCTTTCCAAAATGATCTTGGCACTAAAGTTAATTGGTGAGTCCTGGATTTGGACACATTTGGGGTTTTGTTTTTATAGATTTAGTGTCCTCAAATGCTTAATTTGAGCCATAAACTGATGTTAAAGCCTTAATCTTCAGGTATATGGATGGAGGAGCAAAGCAAGGACACTAATAGGCAAAAAGGAACAAAACAAGCTGAAGAAATGAAGAAAGTTGAGCCGGAGGATCGCCAAGAGCACTTGGCGTGTTGCCGAGTGGCTAATCTCACCGCCTAAAGTTCCAGTGTGCCATGCCTTAAAGGCAAAAGCCATGTCGGCGACGAAAAGGAGCAGTTGGTGAATCGTCGAGCAGTTTCGCGATGAAAAGAGAGATCGCCCAAAGTTATAAAACTTGAGGATGCTGAGTGCCAAGGCAAAAAGGCGATGGAAAAGATCAATTGGCAGTTCGCCGAGTGGTTCGGTGAGTCCGACGTACTTTGCCAAATGGCCCTTTGTGGTTTATTTTTATTAAATATAAATTAGATTTTGAACATTTTATTTAGTATGTTGAGTTAGGCTGATTTATGGAGAAAAGACTGAATTAGTTTAGAAGACTTTTCTATTGAATTTTTCATAGTTTCTCATTAGACTTGAAGAACTTTGGGAGATTCAATTTGGAGATTTTGGACGTGGGTTTCAAATATTCTGCAAATTGAGCATTGTAAAGACTAAATTTCTCTTACCCAATTGATGGCTAATCGATTCGGTAATCGTTTTTACTCTTTTATGATGTTTGGCTTAAACCCCAATTCTTGGGATCTGATCATGTGATTATGGGTTGAATTAGTTTATGGGTATTGTTAATTACTAATTTAAATGCTAAATTGAAGTGAGTTTAATAGTTAATTGAGGTTTAATTTATGAATTGTAGTTGCAAATGCAGTTCTAATTTTGTGTTCTTAAGCTCTAAAGAGAGGTTTTAGAACTAAAATTATTGATTAATGATTTATAGGTATTGGGTTGAGCTGGGTTTAGCTCGAGAGAGTGATTCCTAAACCCATTCCTACCTATCTAGCTCGAAAGAGTGGGTGAATTAAGGTATGGGTTGTTCTTCATTGTCATGCTTGTTGATGTTCGAAAGAAATCACTTGATTCGGAATAGTTGTTCAAGAGAAAGCTATCTCCCTTATAGTCTAGCCTACACAATGATATTTAGCTATTTACTAGTAGTTTCAATTACCCATATATCGAAATTTTCCCATAACGATCACATCCCGAGAATCTATCTCCTTATTGTTATTTTGAATTGTTTGTGACTGCTTTGTAGTTGATAATTGCAAACCAAAACCCCCCATATGACATTCGTGTCACCCCTATTAATTTGTTCAATGTATTTGTTGATAATTTCTATTCCTATAGCTGAATAGACCACATTCGTACTTCTTGATTGAATTTGAACAGGTACCGCTCCCTGTGGGATTCAACCCCAACTCTTCGTTGGGTTTTATACTACTTAACGATAGTTTGCACCTACAATTGGATGAGGTGTGCTTGAAATGTTAATCAAAATGGCACCGCTGCCGGGGAGTGGTGTTGTTTAAAATTCTTTTGGTGAAGTTGAATTGTGATCTTTTTAGTTATAGTTGAATCTACTTATTTTAGTTTTTGATTTTTGTGTTGCTTGTGTTAAACAAAGGAGGAGATAAGCGTTAACGGAAGTAATGGTAGCCACGTGGGCCACCAAGATGATGTTGGGAACTTAAATGATGTCAATGATCCAAACATCAATAACCCAGTCCAAATGTGTGGTGTTGGAACCATTCCTTTACCACCGGCTTAAGGAAATGTTGTTTTCACATAACAAGCACCATGCTTCAGCTCCTACAACTGAAGGTTTTGTTTGGGGGATGGCTCATGAGGATCCCCATGAGCATATCAGAAACTTTGTTAATGTATGCGAATCGTTCTCATTTAAGAACATATCGCAAGAATCAGTCCATCTGAGGTTGTTCCCATTTTCTTTGATGGGCGAGGCAAGCAAGTGGTTGGCTGAGTTGTGAAAAGATTCCATCACTTCTTGGATGGAGTTGATCACAGTATTCCAAGTGAGATTTTTTCCTCCATCAAAGATGATGATACTTTGGGATAGCATCCAAAGTTTCAAACGCTTGGAAGGTGAGCCGATCCATGAAACGTGGCTGATGTTTAAAAATTTTGCTGCAATGCCCAACTCATAGATTACCCGACAATTTTTTGTTGTAATACTTCTATAGGAGCCTCCACTTGGTGAACAAATGAGTTGTTGATCAACTTGTTCCCAGTGGTATAATGCAACAACCCTATTGTCACTCCCCGAGCCTACACCCTGGTCAGGACTGGCACTCGAGAACCATTACTAGCACCAAGCAAATCCTTGGCTTGGCTTACTTACTCAGCGGAAGACTTTAAGCATTAAGAAAACAACTCAAATGCCTGATAATTCAACTGTCTCAAACTAAACTCATAATGTTTTAGAAATAAACATTTAACTTAGCCAAAGTGGCAACTCAAATCTGAACATAAGCCAATAACAAAGTAAAGACAAATGACCTAACTGACTGTCTATCTATAAAGCTTCTAATAACTAAGATGGATATCGGGACAAGACCCACGACATCCCAATGAACTAAATACTGACAAGCAATAAAAAGGGATTCTCCGGAAGCAAGAAGGCTCACCAACAAACTCTGGAGCTCAACTAGAATCAACGATGCACTGGATGCTGATCCTATTTACCTGTGTCTGCATCATTAAAAGATGAAGGCCAAATGGCATCAGTACATTGAATGTACGAGTATGCGAGGGGAAATATAAAACAAGACAACAGATTAAAAGGAACCTAAAGAAACACTTACCTTGGCTTTACTCAACTCATGAACAACTTAACTCAATATAAAGCAATAGAACACATGCAATATATAGAAAGCCTTTAAAATAGTAGAAAACAACTTAGTTTGTTAAAGAAAATGCAATAACAAACTCAACTTTACTCATTTAATAAAGTAATATAGTTTCTGTGGGAATTTCTCTAACCGACAACCACCACTATGAGCCTAAGTGGTGATACAACGTCTTGCCCACGCTGCCAGAACTGTCCTATACTTTGCCGTCATATAGAAAGCCTTAACTAAGTGGATTCACTCGTCTATGCTAAAAAGCACCAAGGATTCATCTAAAAAGTATAATCCTTTCTACCCATGATGGCTACATGGTTTATGGAGACGTGAGTTTTCTAAACTCAAACTCGTCCCCATATCGGTGCTCAATACTACTCCCAAAATACTCAGCTCATAGATTTAAAAACATAACTTCTTTCTTTGGTTTGAGATAATTACTCAAAACTTAGCTTAAAAGCGCTCTTGGAATCGATGTTCTCTTTCTTGCTCAAATGTGAAAACATTTACTCTTTAACTGAAAACTAGCTCAAAGACTCTTTTGGAAATCAAGGTTTCCTTTCTTCTTTAAATGTGAACATTTTACTCTTTAACTGAAAACTAGCTCAAAGGCTCTTTTGGAAATCAAGGTTTCCTTACTTCTTTATATGTGAAAAAATTTTACTCTTTGGGAATACATAGTCCCGATATACTCTTTTGAAGAAATGAACTTCAAACTTTACTCTTTACTCAACTCAAAACTCAAGTCTTAAAACAAAGTTAAAACATTTGTAAAAGACTTTTGGAAGACTATAAACTTCTCTTGACTTGACTCTTAACTTTCCTTGAATTGAATTATGCATTCAAGGATTGCGATTTGTGATAGGAAAGATCTCATGATGTTAAGGAGTGTTTTTAGATAGTTAAACATGAGAAAAGATCAAGAAATCACTGTCTGGAAGAAAGTCTGCGACGCGGCAATGCAATTAATTATTTGGTCACGAAATAATTTTGAGGCAGAACGGTTCGTGACTGCTCCGCGACGCAAGGAGAACTTTTTCCCATTATGAGGAACAGGTCCGCATCGCGGACCTTGTACCCAGATACTGCCGACTTTTTCCTTTTTCATTTTCTGACCCCAATTCGCCTAAACTCGGTTCTTTTTCTCAAATTCCCTTTAGATTCAGATACCCAGTGTGTGTACACAAGAATCTAACTCAAAACAACTCTAACAATCGACCTTAAACTCTCAATAACTCCTCGATCTCATCCCAAATTCAAGAACGAAAGCAATTCAAGAACACAACTCAAGAACATCAAAGTCTCAATCTTTTAGGACGAAAATCATACTGAAATAAACATGTTTGGCATGTGGATGAACAAACCCAATGCTATGTGAACTCACATACCTCGTAGGGATCACCCCTTGACGAAGTCCACGATCTTACCTTTGAGAATTTGATGATTTTTGCTTCTTCTCCTCTCTTCTATTCTTCTTTTCTCTTCTCTAAAACTCTAACTCAATATTGTAAAAGCATAAACTGAATCCTATCAGTTTAGACCCCAAGTAATTACCTAAAAACGAAATTAAGTCATGGGGTATGGAAAAGACCATAATGCCCTTCAAAAATCCGAATTAGATTTTCCTTATTTGAACATCCCAACTTCCAATGGGAATATATCACTCATACGAACTTGGAATCGCACAAACGCGGTGGAGTTGGAAAGATAATTTCAAGATATTTCCTACAGTATCTGGAAGCACACCTAAATCATCCTGAGCTAGGAGTTATGGTCGTTTTTAGTTGACAAAAAACCCAAACTTAACATAACTTAACAAATTTCCAGATTTTTCATTCTTTCCAAAAACAATTCTTTCTAATTCTAGCTCTTTCTAGTTCTTTCAAAAAGAGAGGTGTTACAATATCTCACCCTTGGGAACATTTGTCCTTGAATGAGATTAATCTTAATAGGCTAAGGGTGTAACATCTAACATTCAACTCAAACACCCAACAAGCAATTCAAATACAACATGTCAACTTATAAATAAATACCAAGAAAAGGATTAGTACCTTGATCTGGAATTTCTCCGGTTTCAAAGAGATGTGGATATCTCTTTTTCATATCCTCCTTAGCTTCCCAAGTAGCTTCCTCAACAAACTGGTTCCTCCAAAGAACTTTGACTGATGTTACTTACTTAGTCCTCAGATCAACTTGCGAACTTGGCGATCTAGAATCTGAACTGGAATATCTTCATAAGATAAGCTATCCTTGATACCAATATCTTCAGTTGGTATGATAAGTGAAGGATCTCCTATGCACTTCTTCAACATGGAGATGTGAAATATCGGATGATCCGCTGCTAACTCTTGTGGTAGCTCTAACTCATAAGCTACCTTTCCAACCCTTTTTGATATTCGCTAAGGACTAATATACCGGGGGATAAGTTTCCCCTTCTTACTAAATCTCATAACACCCTTCATGGGTGAAACTTTCAAGTAAACCCAATCATATACTTCGAACTCTAACTCCTTTCTCCTAACATCAATGTAGGATTTCTGACGATTTTACGTTGTTTTTAACCTTTCTTGACTCACTTTCACTTTCTCCATAGCTTGATGAATTAAGTCTGGTCCTATCAACCCAGCTTCACCAACTTCAAACCATCTAATAGGAGATCTGCATCTTCTCCAATAAAGAGCTTCATAAAGAGCCATCTGGATGCTAGAGTGCTAACTATTATTGTAAGCAAACTCAATGAGAGGTAGGTGATCGTCCCAATTACCCTTGAAATCAATCACACAATACACCTTGATACCTCAAAACACCATCTTCCCCTTGTTCAAAAGCCTTCACTTTTTGCTTATAAACACTTGCCTTTAATTCAAGAAATAGAGGATCTTAGTCTTGCTTCTCTTTTAATTCTGACACTAATGATGATTCAACCCCATTCATCACCACTACTCCTCCTTCTGTGGAATCCATTAGTCGAACTCCTAGTCGTGCAAGTCTATGCGCCTCTTTTGCTAACTCTTTCTTATCTTCCTCAAAATGGGCGGTACTACCCATAGATAACCTGCTCAAGGAAGCAACAACAACATTATCCTTACCTGGGTGATAAAAAATATTTATGTCATAATCCTTGAGTAATTCTAACCACCTCCTCTGTTTGAGATTAAGCTCTTTCTGACTAAACACATACTGAAGACTCTTGTTATCGGTGAACACATCCACATGAACACCATAAAGATAATGGCACCATATTTTCAAAGCAAATACTACGGCAGCCAATTCTAGATCATAGGTTGGGTAATTCTTCTCATGAACTTTCAACTGTATGGAGGCATATGCTATAACCTTGCCATTATGCATCAACACACAACCCAAACCAACTCTAGACGCATCACAATATACCACAAAACCTTGAGTACCTTCTAGTAAGGTAAACACTAGGGCAGTAGTTAACCTCTTTTTTAATTCCTGAAAGCTTTTCTCACAAGCTTCAGACCATTGAAACTTCATTGTTTTTTTAGTCAACTTGGTCAAAGGAGATGAAATGGATGAGAACCCCTCTAAAAACCTTCTATAATAGCCATCCAAACCCAAGAAACTCCTAATATCAGTTGGAGATATGGGTCTAGGCCAATTTTGCACTGCCTCTATCTTTTGGGTGTCAACTCTAATTCCATCACTGGAAAATATGTGGCCCAAGAACGCCACAGACTCAAGCCAAAACTAACATTTAGAGAACTTAGCATATAACTCCTTATCTTTCAAAGTCTGAATAACTATTCTGAGATGGCTAGCATGATCTTCCTCATTCCTCGAATAGATTAGAATGTCATCAATGAACACGATAACAAACATATCTAAATAAGGCTTGAATACTCTATTCCTAAGGTCCATAACCGTTGCATGTGCATTGGTCAAACCAAAGGACATGACCAGAAACTCATAATGACCATAACGGGTCCTGAAAGCTGTCTTGGAATATCACATTCCCTTACTCTTAACTGATGGTAGCCTGATATGAAGTTTATCTTAGAAAAATAAGAAGAACCCTGAAGCTGATCGGAAAGATCATCAATTCTCGGAAGAGGATACTTATTCTTAATGGTAACCTTGTTCAATTGGAGGTAATCTATACACATCCTAAGGGAGCCATCTTTCTTTCTCACAAATAAGATCGAAGCGCCCCAAAGTGAGACACTTGGCTGAATAAAACCCTTATTAAATAGATCTTTCAACTGTTCTTTAAGCCCTTTCAACTCTGTTGGTGCCATTTTATATGGCAGAATAGAGATAGGACGAGTATCTGGAAGAATCTCTATGTTGAAGTCTATTTCTCTCTCAGGAGGGACTCCGGGTAGATCATCTGGAAAGACTTCTGGAAACTCTTTTACTATTGGAACTGACTGAATGGGAGGTATCTCAACACTAGAGTCATTTACTCGGACTAAGTGATAGATACAACCCTTAGAAACTAAATTTCTCGCCTTAAGGTATGAAATAAAATGACTCTTAGGCATTACTGAACTGCTCTTCCACCCTATAATCGGTTCACTGGGAAACTGAAACTGGACTACTCGAGTCCTACAATCTATTGATGCATAACAGGCATGAATCCAGTCCATACCTGGAATGACATCAAAATCTACCATGTCTAACTCAACTAAATCAGCCATGGTACTCTTCTGATTGATGAAAATGGAACAATCACGATAGACTCTTTCTGCTAGAATAGACTCACCATCAGATGTAGAAACACTGAAGGATCAAGAAGTTGCTCACGAAGAACATCAAAATTAAAGACTTGGATCATACCAATGACAACTTCTGGCTAATCTTCTTGCTCTCGGTGACTAGCAATAGCATAAAGACAGTTTCCTTCTCTTCCTACCCTTGAAGTAGCTCATCTAGATCCACATCTATCTGGTGGAGCAACTGAAGAAGACTGGGCTCTATTGCCCCCATTACCATTACTCTGTCTGCTTTTAGGACACTCTCCCATAAAAATGACTATTCTGGTTACACTTGAAGCAAGTAGTGGAGTCGTCACAACACATCCCTGAGTGGCTCCTACCACACTTAGCATATGCAGGAGTCTTAGTTCCCTCTTGTGCCTTACTACCTTATGAATGCGCATGTCTAGTTCTGAAGTTCTGAGAATTCTGACTATTGTACTAACATTTTTTCCTTGGTGCAGGTGCACTAGCAGATGATGGAGCATGTCATTTCTTCATATATTGGAAAGAAGACCAGTTCGCATTACTCTTTTGCTGCCCGGATTCATTCCCTGATGTCTTAGCCCTCTTATTCTTAAACTCTTCTCTATCCTTCAGCTTGTCCTTCTCAACTTGTTGGACATTAATCATCAGCCTTGTTATGCCCATGTAACCTATTAGCATGGTTACCTTACTTTCCTTACTTGGAAGACAAGTCAACCAAACTACGAATAAACTCCTCCTGCTCTTCATGTCATCAACTATCTCTTTGCTTCTCTTAGCTCATGAGGAAAGAAACACCCCATGAAAGCACTCTCAAAATAGTCCAACTCATAATCGGTTACGCGCAAGCATGAGTTAGAAATAAACTTTATAGAGATGAACTCTATCCCATGAAAAAAGTATGAAAGAAGTGAGATAGTTCCTAAATGTTGCAGCCTCCTAATTATAGATGTGGCGTGCTTCACACCGATAACTAGGATTCTACAGACATGGCTTCATAGACTCCCTAGGACTCTTAAACTCTGTGCTCTGATACCAACTTTGTCACTCCCCGAGCCTACACCCTGGGTGGGACTAGCACTCGAGAACCATTGTAGGCCCCAAGCGAACCCTTGGCCTGGCTTACTTACTCAGCGGAAGACTTTAAGCATTAAGAAAAGAACTCAAATTCATGATAATTCAACTGTCTCAAGCTAAACTCATAATGTTATAGAAATAAACATTTAACTTAGCCAAAGTGGCAACTCAAATCTAAACATAATCCAATAACAAAGTAAAAACAAATGACCTAACTGACCCTCTATCTATGAAACCTCTAATAACTGAGATGCATGTCGGGACAAGACCCACGACATCCCAATGAACTAAATTCTAAAATGCAATAAAAAAGGATCCTCCGGAAGCAAGGAGGCTCACCAACAAACTCTGGAGCTCAACTAGAATCAACGATGCACTGGATGCTGATCCTAGTTACCTATGTCTACATCATTAAAAGATGCAGGCCAAATGGCATCAGTACATTGAATGTACGAGTATGCGATAGGAAATCAAAAACAAGGCATAAGCTTGAAAGGAACCTAAATAAATGCTTACCTTGGCTTTACTCAACTCATGAACAACTTAACTCAATATAAAGCAATAGAACACATGCAATGTATAGAAAGCCTTTAAAATAGTAGAAAACAACTTAGTTTGTTAAAGAAAATGCAATAACAAACTCAACTTTACTCATATAATAAAGTAATATAGTTTCTGTGGGAATTTCTCTAATCGACAACCACCACTATGAGCCTAAGTGGTGATACAACGTCTTGCCCACGCTGCCAGAACTATCCTATACCTTGCCGTCATATAGAACGCCTTAACTAAGTGGATCCACTACTCTATGCTAAAAAGCACTAAGGAGTCATCTAAAAAGTATGATCCTTTCTACCAATGTTGGCTACATGGTTTATGAAGACGTGAGTTATCTGAAATCAAACTCGTCCCCATATAGGTGCGCAATACTACTACCAAAATACTCAGCTCATACATTTAAGAAAACAACTTCTTTCTTTGGTTTGAGATAAATACTCAAAACTTAGCTTAAAAGCTCTCTTGGAATCGATGTTCCCTTTTTGCTCAAATGTGAAAATATTTACTCTTTAACTGAAAACTAGCTCACGGGCTCTTTTGGAAATCAAGGTTTCCTTTCTTCTTTAAATGTGAAAACATTTTACTCTTTAACTGAAAACTAGCTCAAAGGCTCTTTTGGAAATGAAGGATTCCTTACTTCTTTATATGTGAAAACATTTTACTCTTTGGGAATACATAGTCTCGATATACTCTTTTGGAGAAATGAACTTCAAACTTTACTCTTTATTCAACTCAAAACTCAAGTCTTAAAACAAAGTTAAAACATTTGTAAAAGAATTTTAGAAGACTCTATGAACTTCTCTTGACTTGACTCTTAACTTCTCTTGACTTGACTCTTAACTTTCCTTGAATTGAATTATCGATTCAAGGATTGTGATTTGTGATAGGAAAGATCTCATGCTGTTTAGGAGTGTTTTTAGATAGTTAAACATGAGCAAAGATCAAGAAATCACTGTCTGGAAGCAAGTCTGCGACGTGGAGATACATTTAATTATTTGGTCGTGAAATAATTTTGAGGCAGAACAGTCCATGACCGCTCCGTGATGTGGGGGGAACTTTTTCCCATTCTGAGGAACTGGTCCGCGTCGCGGACCTGGTACCCAAATTCCACCGACTTTTTCCTTCTTCATTTTCTAACCCCAATTCGCCTAAACTCGGTTCTTTTTCTCAAATTCCCTTTAGATTCAGATACCCAGTGTGTGTACACAAGAATCTAACTCAAAACAACTCTAACAATCGACCTTAAACTCTCAATAACTCCTCGATCTCATCCCAAATTCAAGAACGAAAGCAATTCAAGAACACAACTCAAGAACATCAAAGTCTCAATCTTTTAGGAAGAAAATCATACTAAAATAAACATGTTTGGCGCGTGGGTGAACGAATTCCATGCTATGTGAACTCACATACCTCGTAGGGATCACTCTTTGACGAAGTCCACGATCTTAACTTCGAGAATTTGATGATTCTTGCTTCTTCTCCTCTCTTCTCTTCTTCTTTTCTCTTCTCTAAAACCCTAACTCAATATTGTAAAAGCGTAAACTAAATCCTATCAGTTTAGACCTCAATTAACTACCCAAAAACGAAATTAAGTCATGGGGTATGGAAAAGATCATAATGCTCTTCAAAAATCCGGATTAGATTTTTCTTATTTGAACAACCCAACTTCCAATGGGCATATCTCACTCATACAAACTCGGAATCACGCAAACTTGGCGGCATTGGAAAGATAACTTCAAGATATTTCCTATGATATCTAGAATCACACATAAATCATCCTGAACTACGAGTTATGGTCATTTTAAGTTGACCAAAAATCCAAACTTAACATAATTTAACAAATTTCCAGATTTTTCATTATTTCCAAAAACAACTCTTTATAATTCTAGCTCTTTCTAGTTCTTTCAAAAAGTGAGGTGTTACACCTATGAATTAGCTTCCCAATTCCTTGATTGTATGACCAAGATCAACCGGGCATGGTACACTCGTGAGGACCAACTCTCTCATCTCAATTTTATAATGACAAAGGAGCAGATTGAAAAAGATCAAGAGAGAGACCAAATCATGGCAAATATGATGACCCAGGTGGATATCTTGTCTAAAAATGTCATGGGTGTTGGTACGAAGAGTGTTAATGATGTGGGTGTTGGTGGCAAAAACCCTGATAAAGTCCAATTTGAAGCACAGTACAATGATAAAGTGAATTTCCTAGCCAATCAAGAAGGAGGTTATCGTGCAAACTACCTAAGGCCGGGTGGAAATCAAGGATGGAATAGAGTTGAGGGCTGGAGAGACCGTGACAGAGATTGGTGTGAACGCAACGCCACTTGGAATGAAAGAGAAGGGGAGAAGGATAGGTATGTTCCTCCCCATGAGCGTCAAAAGCCCAAGGAATCTGAGGGTGGCCGTACGGAAGACATGCTCTCACTTATTCTCAACAAGGTTGAAGGGTCCAATAAAGTGTTGAAAGAAATGAAAGATGATGTCTCGACTCTCAACCAGACAGTGACCTCTCACTCAGTCTCTATTAAGCAACTGGAGACCCAAATGGGTCAAATTTCATCACATTTAAATCCAAGACAACAAGGGGAGTTGCCTAGTGATACAATGGCAAACCCCCAAAATGAAGCTTGAATGGGTACTTGCATCGTGTCATGACGTTAACTAAGGTACTTCTTGGGAGGCAACCTAATTTTTTAATGTTTTAAGTTTGATTATGAATAATGGGTGTTGATTGTGCAGGTTGAAAAGTGAAGTGTGTTTGCAAATAGGAGGTTTGGCAAGCCAAGAGTCTGGTCGGTGACTCAACTAAGAGGTTGGCGAGCCTGACCTGAACCACCGTTGGATCCACAAAACATGAAGTAGAAGTTTGTAAAACTCGGTGGACCAATTGCTTAATCGGTGACACGCCGAACATGTGGGCGAGCCCGATTTAGTCAACCATTTGGACCCTAAAATTGACTTGAGGTCCTGTAAAACTCGGTGAGTTAAGTCACCACTCGGTGGATCGCTGAGTGGTTCGGTGTGGTCGACTATTACCGCCGAAGGGCCACGAACTGAAAGGTTTTAAAAGGCTAAACGGTTTAAAATTTCAAAATCTTTCATATTCTCACATTTCTAACCCCGCACACTTTCACCCGCACTTTAGATTTTATGTACTTCCCTTTTTCGTTCACTTTTTATGTTTGATCTCGTGCTCGAATTCGGATTACTTTGCCACCTAACTTTCCAAATTATCAATTTGGCACACATGTTGGTTTTTCGAACCCCGCACCTTTGATTAATGGTTGAACTCAAATGCTTTCGGTAAATATGTGTTATTTTGTGTTGAGTAATTGTTGAAATAATGTTTTATGTGTCGAATTACCCATATTGTTTTGAAATTTTGTCTAAATTCTTAAAATGATGATTTCCCATGTTTAATGAGTTAAAACTGATCTTAAATTGTTGGGTTGCGATTAATTTATATTGGGTCTAGTTGGGTGAAGTCTAAGTAACCCCTAATTGTGCCAAATGACGTAATTTACCCAATGATGGAGTGTTTGACGTCATTCTTAAGGGCAAAAGTCATCAAATGACCAATTTTGGCCAAACTGAGTGAAGTCTAAGTACCCCGAAGGCATGGGTCGATTGGATCTGGTTTGAATTGAGTGGTGTGTGTGTTTGATTTTGATTTCAAGGGCTGCGGGCTTAATTTTGGAAAATAGGGTTGAAAATTGGAACGTTGGGTAGTTTGGCGAGCTAGGTCAAGCTCGATGAACGATTCGTCGAAGTTCCCCTTTGATCGCCCTTAATTTCTTGAATTTGGCGTGGTTGAGTCTGTAACTTTTGACGGGAAGCTTGAATTCGCCGAGTTCACTCGGTGACTCGCCAAAAGGTTCTTGTGATCGCCCTTTCTGCGCCCCTAACCCATAAAACACACTGTAAATTTCGGCGGGCTAATCTGAGCTCACCGAGTGATGTCGGCGATTCGCTGAAAGGCGCTGAAAATTGCCGACATGACTTATTTCTGGAAATTTTTGAAGTTGGTCCTTTCGGCAAGCCTGATCTATCTCTCCTAAGAGACTCGGCGACTCACCGACTGGTTCGGCGAGTCTTTCTGCAACTTTCTTTAATGATTTCTAACAATTCTCGAGGTATTTTGCAGATATGGCTAGACCCAAAGTACCAGGACGAGACATGCTGCCCCACAAATAGGCAAAAAGGATCATCATAAATTAGGATGCAGTGGCATCCAAAGAAAAAGTAGCCAAACTTCCTACCACGGGTGGGAAAGGCAAAGGACAGGGCAAGGCGCCCACAGCTGAGTCACCAGAGGTCAGCTTCGACAGTGAGGGAGTCTACGCGACTCACCTTACCACATCTGAAAGTGAGGGGGAACACAAGGATTCTCAGGATGTCATCTCTGAGCCTAAGGATGACCTGCTGCTAGTGGCCCATAGAGCTAAAATGCGCTCAAAGAGGATGCATGATCCGTCTAGGATCCGAATGCCTCAGACCACTCCTCCTTCCACAATTCCAGATTAGGTTGTGGTCCCAACACCAACTGCACAAGGTCCTCCTCCCCGGTCTCTCAATAGACTAAAGGTCGAGGGACTGAGGACTATCATTGACGAGAAGAGATTGTCCATAGATAGTGTGGTGGACCAATATTTGGAAATATGGCGTACCCTAAAGTCCCCCAAGTTTGAGATTTTTACTAAACCCAGGGGCCCTTACATTCCTAATTGGGTCCGGGAGTTCTACACTGCCTATGGAGCTTTGGTGGCTCAGGGAAAGAGGAAGGTTTCTACCTTCAAGCCGGTTGACTATGCAGTTGTTAGGGAAGGAAGGTAAAGTGTGATAGCGATGATATTAACATTGTTTTGGAATGCACTGCCAACATTATAGATGACTACCAGAGCATGATCAAGACAACGGCTTTGAAGGATGTGAAAGGTTGGTTGGGCCCTTTTTATCTGAAGGTACTCCTAGGTAGATCAAGGTTGGAGTGCCAATAGAGAAGAAACACCTCAATGTGGCAGCGAGGTATTGGTTCGGCTTCATCAGCATCACAATTATGCCGTCCCAGAATGAGTCTATCCTCCGCCACACAAATGCAGCATGTCTTAGATACATCATTGTAGGGAAGCGCATCAATCTAGGTGCGATTATCAGAAAAGAGATGGCCATGAGAGCTCGATAGCAGCAGACATCTCTCCTTTTTCTGGTGTTGATCACCAAGTTGTGCAGACGAGCCCGGGTGCCACGTGATGATAAAAAGGACATGAAAGTGATTCCCACCTCCTCTACGAACATTCGGCGTATTGAAGCTGAGTATTTGAAGGATGAGGCCGAGAAGAAGAGGGTAGCCTCGATGGATACATCCCTGGCTGTTGATATTGAGACATTACCTACAGAGGCAGTATTGACTACTCCGGCCACTGGGACTTCAGGTATTTCTAGCTCTGCCCCTTCTATGACTCTGAGTTCTTCTACCGCTACCCTACCTCCTAGGTCTGTTGTTGGTACTATTGCATCTTGACCTCCACTCACCTAGGCCATGCTGCTACGAATGGGGCTCCTATTCCATTCTGCTGATGTGCGTGCCTCCAGGTTAGAGGTTGTAATTCTTGGGATGACTGAAAGAGCTCTCATTGCTGCTTTGACATCTCTTAGAGATGATATCGATGCCCTCACGGCAAGGATAGAGGTGTGCGAGAGAGGTTAGAGAGCCACTCATGAAGTGACTATCTTAAAGGCCGCAATTGCAAAGTTGAGGAAAGATGTGGACCAGCTGAAGTCCACTGACATATCGATGATTTTTGGGATCATGGAGATTTCTGACGACCTGGACATAGATATTCCGACCTATTTTGATGTGCCTTCGGCTACCACCAGAGATGAGGTTAGAGTTAATGATGTGGCTGCAGAGTCTGAGGCTGAGACTGATGAAGAGCAGCTCGGTGTTCAGGAGGAGACCACCTATGAGGGCCTGACTGAGGTAGAGTAGGCGATGATACATTCGGCCATTCAGACTTCGTTGAGGGATACTTCCATGGCAGGATCCAGTGGAGCCAGTGTTGATGTTACACCGGGCACTGATGCCCAATCCCAGAGTGTGACCTAGGGCACTGATGCCCCGACAGATAGAGTGACTGCAATGCAGACTTCACCCCAGACTTAGCCTAGAAGGATGACATATTTACCTCCATCTCTGTTGTTTTTATTGATTATCATTATTTTAGTTGTATTTGAGGACAGCTACTTTTCTTTTGTGGGTGGGGTGAGGTATTTCAATACCTACCTCTTGTGATTCGATTTTGTTTGTGAATATTGGGTTTGTGATCTATATATATATATATATATGTTTTGATTGTGTTTTGATCTTAATCTTGTGGATGATTGAGCTTGTGGCTCCTTGTTTTGAATGGAAATGGTTTTGACATATTTTTAAATTTTGTGCCACCTCTATTGTTTGTGATTGTTGTTGTTCTTGTGCAAATTTGAGTATCATTTATGATCAATACCGATGACTTGAATAGTGCTCTTAATTGAACAAAATGGATGTGCGGCTACGATGAGGCCATATGAAGTTGCATAGACAATGTGTGAACTTTTAGCATCGCATTGTGACTAGCCGACTATCGAATGATCTCTTGTGATGAGCATTGCACACTAGCTAGAAAGTGTGGAGTCTCGTGTGATATTGGTGCTAATGCCTTATGTGATGAGATTACTTTGAACATTGTGTGTGATGACACCTAGAATTTGCCCCGTTGGTCCGGTTGACTAAGTGATGCAAGCACTTGAAATGATCTTAGGCAACAAGTTTGAAAAGTGTAAGTAATTTGACAATATACCTCTTTTGTGGCCAACCTTATGAGATGAGCGAACCTTGCCTGGCACATTTTGAGCCTTACCTTTTTTTCTTGGAAGAAACTTGAACAATTGTGACCTCTCTTTATTCCATTTACCCATCACTTTCATGAAGTGTGGTTTGTTTGAATAGCCAACTTAGGCCAAAATCCTAAGTTGGGGGTGTGGTGAAAAGAGAAGGAAAGTCAAGAAGTGTGAGAAATCCCCTTTTGAGTAATGATTTTGAAAAAGATGGAACCCATCCACGTAAAAAAAAAAAAAAAGCAAAGAAAAAGAATGAAAAAGTTGTGAAATAAAGTGGTGGAAGTTGCAAAAGAAATGGGGTATCTAATAGTTCATATGAAGTTGAATAATGGGGTGGATTATGAGCATGTTTGAAATGTTAAAGAAAAGGAGGAAAGTAATGTTCAGGACACACTTCATGAAGGTAGCGGCCACTAAGCTTAAATGACCATACCTTTACACTCAGTCCCGTTACAAGCCTTGAAAAGAACTTTGTGATCTTGAGTGAGTTGAAACAAATGTTGATTGGAAAATAAGGGCAAACCTATGGGTGAAGTCATGCATGTTTTCATCTTTGTGAGTGAGAGTCGTATTTGATTCTGGAACTATAAATTATTGAAGAACTTTGTCTGAATAGGGAATTAGTTTTGTTGTGAGGGCATTTGAGCACCGTTGTTGAGCTTGAACTTGCATTTGAAGCAAGTACTATGAACTTGCGCATCTTTGACAATGGTGAGTCACAATTTGAATCTTTGAGTGCACAATTGAACATTGCATGAGTAAGTTGAACCTTGTTGTGTGCATTCATGTTGAGTCTTATGCAGCACTATCTGAGACTTCCTTTTTGAACTGCTAATCTTGAATTTTAGTTAAGGACAAGCAAAAGGTTAAGTTGGGGGTGTTGATGAGTCCTGGATTTGGACTCATTTGGGGCTTTATTTTTATAGATTTAGTGTCCTCAAATGCTTAATTTGTGCCATAAACTGATGCTAAAGCCTTGTTCTTTAGGTATATGGGTGGAGGAGAAAAGCAAGGACACTAACAGGCAAAAAAGAACAAAACAAGCTGAAGAAATGAAGAAGGGTGAGCCTAAGGATCGCCAAGAGCACTTGGCGTGTCGCCGAGTGGCTAATCTCACCGCCTAAAATTCCAGTGTGCCAAGCCCTGAAGGAAGAAACCAAGTCGGCGAGGAAAAGAAGCAGTCGGCAAATCACCGAGCAGTTTCGCGATGTAAAGAGAGATTGCCCAAAGTTAAAGAACTTGAGGATGTTGAGTGCCAAGGCCAAAAGGCGATGGAAAAGATCAATGGGCCGTTCACCGAATGGTTTGGCGAGCCCGACATACCTCGTCAAACGGCCATTCGTGGCTTATTTTTGGCAACTATAAATTAGATTTTGAACATTTTATTTAGTATGCTGAGTTAGGCTAATTTATGGAGAAAAGACTGAATTAGTTTAGAAGAGTTTTCTCTTGATTTTTCATAGTTTCTCATTAGACTTGAAGAACTTTGGGAGATTCAATTTGGAGATTTTGGATGTGGGTTTCGAATATTCTGCAAATTGAGCATTGTAAAGACTAAATTTTTCTTACCCAGTTGATGGCTAATCGATTCGGTAATCATTTTTACTCTTTTATGATGTTTGGCTAAAACCCCAATTCTTGGGGTGTGATCATGTGATTATGGGTTGAATTAGTTTATGGGTATTGTTAATTACTAGTTTAAATGTTAAATTGTAGTGAGTTTAATCATTAATTGACGCTTAATTTATGAATTGTAGTTACAAATGCAGTTCTAATTTTGTGTTCTTGGCTTGCGAGAGAGAGAGGTTTTAGAACTAAGATTATTGATTAATGATTTGTAGGTATTGGGTTGAGTTGGGTTTAGCTTGAGAGAGTGAATCCTAAACCCATTCCTACCCATCTAGCTCGAAAGAGTGGGTGAATTAAGGTGTGGGTTGTTCTTCATTATCATGCTTGTTGATGTTCAAAAGAAATCACCTGATTCGGGATAGTTGTTCGAGAGAAAGCTATCTCCCTTATAGTCTAGCCTACTTACTGATATTTAGCTATTTACTATTAGTTTCAATTACCCATATATCTAAATTTGCCTATAATTGATCACATCCCAAAAATCTATCTCCTTATTGTTATTTCGATTTGTTTGTGACTGCTTTGTAGTTGATAATTGCAATCCTAAACCCTCCATATGACATACGTATTACCCCTGTTAATTTGTTTAATGTATTTTTTGATAATTTCTATTCCTATGGCTGAATAGACCACATTCGTACTTATTGATTGAATTTGAACACGTACCGCTCCCTGTGGGATTCGACCCCAACTCTTCGTTCGGTTTTGTACTGCTTAACGATTGTTTGCACCTAAAATTGGATGAGGTGTGCTTGAAACATTAATCATTAATCTTATCATGACTTTTCATCCACAAATCGATGGGCAAGCGGAGCAAACTATCCAAACATTGAAAGATATGTTAAGGGCATGTGTCATCGATTTCAAGGGAAATTGGGATGACTACTTGCCATTGATTGAGTTTGCATATAACAATATGGCTCCATTTCAGGCACTTTATGGTAGGAGGTGTAGATCTCCTATATGATGGTTTGAGGTGAGAGAAATTGCCTTGATACGACCCGAGTTAGTTCATGAGGCTATAGAAAAGGTCCGACTTATTAGAGAAAGGTTGAGAACAGCTCAAAGTCAACAAAATTCCTATGCCGATGTTAGAAGAAGAGATCTTGAGTTTGATGTTCATGATTGGATTTACTTGAAAATATCACCCATGAAGGGTGTAATGAGATTTGGGAAGAAAGGGAAGCTTAGTCCCCGTTATATAGGCCCATATCAAATTTTGAGACGTGTTGGTAAGGTTGCTTATGAGCTTGATTTTCCTAATGATTTGGCATCTGTGCATCCAATTTTCCATGTCTCTATGTTGAAAAAATGTGTTGGAGATCCGACATCTATAGTTCCCTTAGAAGGTTTGGGAGTTGATGAAAATCTTTCTTATGAGGAAGTTTCGATTGAGATTTTAGACCAGCAAGTTAAGAAGTTGAGAAACAAGGAAGTTGCTTCCGTGAAAGTGTTGTGGAGGAATCATTTAGTTGATGGTGCTACTTAGGAGGCCGAGGCCAATATGATGTCCCGATATCCTCATCTTTTTCCTTCTACTCTTACTCTAGCTTGAGGTAATGAGTTCCACATGGTTTGTTCTTTGTTTGGTGTCATGTATTGAGATATTCCCATGATTTCCTTATTTTATGCATGTTCATGAAAAACTTGTGTTTTGAAAGAATATGAGTTTACATGATTGATTTTCCTTATGTTGTTGTGCATTGTGTATAAGTGCATATAGAATTCATGAGATTCTTTTGATATGCTTTTTGAGAATGAATTGCATATAGGGTCCGTGAGATTGTGATGAGCATGCTTTTAGCTTGGAGATGGTAGTTCCTCCTTGAAGATGAGAAATTTTAAAATTTCATGGATATTTGGTTGCTAGATGTAGTTCCTACCTTCCTTATGGTGCATTGAGTATGTTTAAGCTTGGAGTCGATATTTCCTCCTTGATTTGTCCATTTAGATGAGATTGCATGCATGATGGGATGTTAGTATTAAGTCTTTTCATTCGAGAGATGCCTAGAGTTCCATTCGAGGATGAATGTCCCCAAGGGGGAGATAATGTAACACCTCGGAATCTAGTAGGCTAAGCGAGGGGTAAGTGAGAGGGCAAGGGCCAAGGAAGTGATGCTTGGGAGGCGTTCACCAAGCCATGCTCACCTCTCAGGACCCCTATGACGCCTCATGGGGGGGACCACAAACTGTGGTGATGGGCGTGGTGATTTAGGCAGTGAGCTCCAAAAACTGCCCAATAGGAAACCCTCCCCCATGAGCCACTTGACGGCTCGTGAAGGCCACCATGGGTCGTGGGAGAGGTCTTGGGTTAGAGATAGTTTTTGGTAATTGAGGGGTGGCAATTGAGGCCACTCGTGAAGGAACCATGGGCACCACCACGGGCCGTGTGACCCTTGACGGCTCGTGAAGCCCCTCGTGAGGTGGGTTCGGCAGACTTTAGTTTAGGGGTTTTTGGGTTTTTTCTGATTTTAATTCAATCAAAGCTATGTCGTTTCACCCAAGCCTAAGACACATATATAAGTGATTTTAACCCCAAAACTCAACCATTCAAGTCATTATTTCCAAAACCCAAAAGAAATCCCAAAGTTCTTCTCTCAAATATTTCTCTCTCTAGAACTTGAAGAAGAAGAAGAAAGAGTTGGAGCTAGGATCAAGGTCAAGTTTCCATTCCTCAAGCATTTGTGGTCTTTGATATTAAGGTATGGTAGATTTTCATCCATGGAATCCTTTCATCCATGGTGCCCCCAAGATTCCCCAATTAAAAAGTAGAAATTCCCCCAATGAGTTAGGGTTTTCTTCTAATGTTGTGGGTCTTGATGAATGTTGATCCAAATGATTGGGTTATGGTTGTTTATGCTTTAATTGATAGGAATACATGTTTTTAGGATGAATTTACATGTACCCATGCTTAACCTATGTTTCTAGGTTGAATTTGATATAAATGGGTTTGATGCCATGAAAGGAGAATTTGTGGGTTTAGATGTATTCTTATAGGATTTATGATATATATTAGAAGTGCTTTGAGATTGAAGTTATATGAAGATGATAGTATTGCTTTGAGAGTGAAGCATAAATGATGATGATAGTATTACTTTGAGAGTAAAGCTTATGTTATGAATTGTTGATTATTGATGCAATTGTTGTGGAAGGGATAGTTCCCACTTGAATTGGTTAAGTATGAATGTGAAAAGCTTTCTCATATTGAATGATTCTAAGCTGAAAGGATTGCTCACCTAAAATGAATATAGACTAAAAGACTAAGAAAATGATGAGGCTATAGGCGATTACCCATGACCTCTAAATGAGAAAGAAATGAAGTGATTCCCCATATTCCATAGAGGAGAATAAGAGGCGACTACCCTTATTCCGTAATGTTGGACATGGATGCAATTACTCATGATCCCTTATTGAAAGGTACAGAGGCGAATAGTCGTACCTCATATTGAAATATCTGGAGGCGAATACCCGCGTCTTATTATGAAAGGACATGGAGGCAAATACTCGTGATTCCTTATAGAGTAATGTGGAGGCAAATACTTGTGTCATATGATGTTGGGCATGGAGGCGAATAGTTGTGACCAAATATGTAAGGCAAGAGGCGATTACCCATTAGCCTTGATAGGAAGGCAAGAGGCGATTCCCCATGTCTATAAAAGATAAGCTAAACATGTTATGATAGGTGATGAGCTTGGATGATTGCTTAAGGTTGCCTACTATGATGAGTAAGACTAGAGGAGGATTACCCATGTCTTGTCTAAGTATGCTTTGAGGTTACTTGAGTAGTATTCCTTTTATGTTGGTATTATTCATTATGTGCATTGATTATGCTTATGACACATATTGTCTAACTCTTATGTTTATGTTGATGTTTGTGTAATCTATCATATTTATTACATTCTTGTACTAACCCATATTTTTGCCTACATTTCTTATCCAAATGTAGGGTCTGGCGTTCCCGACTCTCATCCCCGTAGCTAGGATCTTAGTAGAGGCAAGACTTGAAGATTAGTGAGTCCTCATAGCATTCGAGGATTTGGCCACCATTTCCTTATGTTCTTTCATTTTATGTTTTGAACAATATTGTATAGATTATGTCCCAATGACTCTTTGGATTAGATGGTTTTGAGACAATTGTATGAGATTTCTACTTCGTTTTATAAAACTTTGATTGTGTGAAAATAGTTTTAATTTTTTTCTGAATTTTCTATTATCTTGACTATGAAAGCTAAGTGACTTATATGAGGCCTCTCAGGGTCTTGTATGCCATGTTACGTCTAGGGTGTACCCCTGGGTCATTGACACTAACACACACGAAAAGTTGAGAAAATTATTTAATGCATGTTGAGTGGCCCTTAAATGATAAAAAAGTGGTGTGGATCATGATGAAACTATAATAATTGTTTACATATCGTTACAGATGGTTCTATAAAGGTTCTGGAAAAAGTTCCTGAAAGCCTTATCACCAAAAAATGCATAGGCAAAAACACACAAAAACTGAGAAAATCGCCTAATTCACGTTGACTGCCCCCTTCATGATAAAAAATGTGGCGTGGATCATGGTGAGGCTAAAGAAATTGTTCTTCAGGTCCTTATGGATGGTTATGCAAAAGAATCTGGGAAAAAAGTTCCTAGAAGTTATTACACAAAAAGTTCATGAGGTTAACACACATGAAAAACTAAGAAAAATGCTTAATTCTTGTTGAGTTGCCCCTTAATGGTAAAATAAGTGTGGATAAAGTTGAGGCTATAAAGATTGTTTCTGATATTCTTACATATGGTTCTATAAAGGTTCTGGAAAAATATTCCTAGAAGCCTTAACACCAAAAAAATGCATGGGCTAACACACATAAAAAACTGAGAAAATCACCTAATTTATGTTGAGTGGACCTTTAATTCTGAAAAATGTGGCATTGATCATGGTGAGGCTAAAGAAATTATTCTCCAGGTCCTTATGAATGGTTCAAAAAAAGTTCCCAGAAGCCATATCACCGAAAAATCCAGTAGCTTAACAGACACGAAAAACTGAGAGAATCACCTAATTCCTGTTACGTGACCCCTAAATGTTAAAAAAAATGGCATGGATCATGGTGAGGCTATAAGAATTGTTTCTCATATCCTTATGGATGACTCTATAAAGGTTCTGAGAAAAAGTTTCTGAAAGTTTTATCACCAAAAAAAAACATGGGCTATCACACATGAAAAACTGAGAAAATTGTCTAATTCATATTGAGTGGCCCATTCATGCTAAAATATGTGGTGTGGATCATGGTGAGGCTGAAGGAATTATTCTCCAGGTCCTTATAGATGGTTCTATAAAGATTCTGGAAAATAAATTCTAAGAAGCCATATCACCAAAACAAATCCACAGGCTTAACACACATGGAAAACTGAGATAATTACCTAATTCCTATTGAGTGACCCCTAAATGTTAAAAAAAAGTTGTGTGGATCATGGTGAAGCTATATAAATTGTTTCTCATATCCTTACGGATGATTCTATAAAGGTTCGGGAAAAATGTTTCTGAAAGCCTTTTCACCAAAAAAAACACATAGGCTATCACAGATAAAAAAATGAGAAAATTGCCTAATTCATGTTGAGTGGCCCCTTCATTCTAAAAAATGTGGTGTGGATCATGGTGAGGCTAAAAAAATATTTCTCTAGGTCCTTATGAATGGTTCTGGAAAAAAAAGTTCCTAGAAGCCATATTACCAAAAAAAATCCATGAGCTTAACACACATGAAAAACTGATAGAATCACCTAAATCTTGTTGAGTGACCCCTAAATACTGAAAAAAGTGGCACGGATCATGGTGAGGCTATAAGAATTGTTTCCCATATCCTTACAAATGATTCTATAAAGGTTGTAGAAAAAAGTTCCTGAAAGTTTTTTCACGAAAATATGCATGGAGTAACACACGTGAAAAACTTAGAAAATTGACTAATTCATGTTGAGTGGCCCTTTCATGCTATAATATATGGCGTGGATCATGATGATTCTAAAGGAAATGTTCTCCAGGTCCTTATGGATGGTTCATTAAAGGTTCTGGAAAAAAATTTCTTAGAAGCCATATCACCAAAAAAAATCCACGAGCTTAACACACATGAAAATTGAGAGAATCGCCTAATTCCTGTTGAGTGGTCCCTAAATGCTAAAGAAAGTGGTGTGAATCATAGTGAGGCTATAGGAAATGTCTCTGGGTCCTTATTTATGGTTCTGTAAAGATTCCACAAAAAAATTGACTGGAAGTCATATCACCAACAAATATATGGGCTAACACATATGTAAAACTAATAAAATTGCTTAATTCCTTTTGAGTTGCCCCTAAATTCTAAAAAAGTGGCAGTCATGTCCTTATGGATGCTTCCATAAAGGTTCGAGAAAAATGTCCCTGAAACATATATAACTAAAAAATTCATGTGCTAACACATACGAAAAACTGAAAAAATCATCTAATTCATATATATTATATGGCCCTTAAAAGCTAAAAAAAATGTGGTGTGGATCATGGTGAGCGTATAGGAATTATTCCTCAGGTCCTTACGCATGGTTTTGTAAAGGTTTGGTTAAAAATTATCCGGAAGTCATATCATCAAAAATATTATGGGCTAACACACGAAAAACTGATCAGAAAATTGTCTAATTCATGTTGAGTGAAACCTAAATGCTAACAAAATAGCGTGGATTATGATGAGGCTATAGGAATTATTCCTAAGGTGCTTATGGGTGATTCTATAAAGATTTCAAAGAAAAATAATCGGAAGCCATATCACCAAGAAATCTATGGGCTAACAACAAACACGAAAATTTGAGAAAATCATATTATTCATGTTGAGTGCCCCCTAAATGATAAAAGGTGGTGTAGATCATGGTGAGGTATAGAAATTGTTCCCCAGTTACTTACAGATGGTTTTGTAAATGTTTGAAAAAAGAAATACTTAAAGGCCTTATCACCAAAAATATCAATGGGCTAACACACGAAAAACTGAGAAAATCGCCTAATTCCTGTTGAGTGGCCTCTTAATGCTGAAAGAAGAGGTGTGGATCATGGTGAGGCTATAAAAATTGTTCCTTAGGTCCTTACGGATGGTTCTGTAATTATTTTGGAAAAACAGTGCCCGAAAGTCATACACCAAAAAAAAAAACCAATTGGCTAACACACAAAAAATTGAGAAAATTGCCTAATTCTTATTGAGTGCACATAAATGCTTAAAAATAGTATGGATCATTGTGAGACTATATGAATTGTTCCCCAGATCTTTATGGATGGTTCTCTAAAGATTTTGGAAAAAATGTTCTCGATAGACATATCACCAAAAAACCTTTGTATATTAAGCATAATGTTCAAAAAAGCAGGGTTTGAATGAAGCTCATTGGTCCCTCTTCATCCGCCCCTGATTCCAACAACCAAAAAAAAGAGAAATACGATTCTTATTCTCCTTTATTTACTGTTCTTTTGTTTATGAGTTAAAAGATTCTCCACATTTAAGCAGGTCTCAAATGAACCTTCATGTGCATATCAACCATCCAAAATGTTTCAATTTCTACTAGCTATAAGTAAAGAGAATTTATCAACATTTTTTATTCTAAGTTTTGACTTAATTATATAAAAAAAAAAACACAATTCAAAATAAACAACTTATAGCTAAGTGCAAAACAAGTAACTCAAAAACATCTAATCGAGTTTACAAAAAAACATACAAATGAAAGGTAATTAACAACATGCAACAAGAAGCTTTCTCCTTGGAAAATTTGAATATTTAAGCAAAAGGAGAAACTGAAATATTGTATATTTTTAATACACTAATTCAATTATGGGTGTGATCGAGAATAGTTCAAAACCATGACAAATTCTTGGGCAGAAGCTCCAACTTTTGCTATTTTTTTTCCAGAGTTAGGTGCTTCATGTAACCACAATTCTGCTAGATGTTTGAGAGGCAAAGAAGGCTGAATTGGCATTCCCAACATTTGAATCTCCACCTACAAGACAAATTAGTACGATGGAAATTAATAATCATGTATCAAGCAGAAGGTAGATGATAAGTATATAATTACCTCGTCTTCGCTCCGGAGATTCAATTTGTGTGCAAGGTACTTCTTTATGTAGGAAGACGACTTGTTCACATCCCTATTTAACCAGAAAAGAAGTATAACATATTAATTGAAGTTAAGTATTTTGGAAAGTAAAAAGATGTAGATAGTATTTGAAAGAAAATACAAAATCGGAGGGGGGGGAGGGGGTTTACACTTCCATTAAGCGCTCGCTATTACGAAGTCCAAGGAAGGCCCATACCATTAGGGTTCATTATATGCAGTTTTATTCTGCATTTATGTAAGTTGTTTCCATAGATCGAACTTGTGATATCCTAATCAAATTGCAACAACTTTACCAGTAATATCAAGTCTTCCTTTCCTTTTGAAAGAGAATTCAAACAAAAAAAAAACTAAATTACCGCTACCAAACTGATTTATGCATACAACAATGGCTACTACAGTTGTAATAAAAAATGAATTAGCAACATTTCTTATATAGTGGTAAGATATGTTCAAAGTGTTATTCTCCATCTAGAACTACAAGAATATAAATAGACAGAACATAATAATTTTGTAAATATTTAAATGTAATTAAAGACTTACTTGATCTTTATGTAGCGGGAAGAAATTTGTGGCAAGGGTGAAGGACCTTTCCTGAAATAATCATATCTAGTTAAACAGTGTCACATAAATCGAAATAATACAGAGAAGAGTAACACATAAAATTGAAATTCATAGAATTAAACTCACTGCTTATCACATGCAACCAAAGTGAACCACATGGGATGGACTCTTTCATTCACTACTCTTGTACTACCACTACTTGTACCTCCTATTGTCTCAGTAGTAACTCCAACTTGTGCCACATTAATATTTGTTCCAACACCAACAACACCGCCACCAATAGGAGGAGGATGAGGAGGACTATTTTTTTCTTTTTTCTTTCTTCCACGTCGTCCCTTTTTCCTTTTATCAGTAATATTATTACTACTTGATGGTGCTTCTATAGCTTGAACAACATTTTGTTTGCTAACTTTGTGTTCCTTAACTTTTGGTGAAGGCACATACTCCTCGTCTTCTTCTTCATCATCATTGTTGTCCTCATTTTCATAATCATCAAGATTGATTAGTGGAGTACTACTGGTGAACTTTGGGACTGACTCTTTGGAATTGTCTAAGGTGTCACCTTTTGTTCCCAATTTGTTCAATGGTTCCCATAAATCATTCATCCCATCCAATGGTTCAATACTTTTATTTTTCTTTGAGATACCATCATTTTTTGAGGACTCAGCATCATAACCAATACTCTCAACCTTCAATAAGTGATCACAAGAGTTAGTACCGTTTTCATTCACTAAGGAAACTCAAAGTATTTAGAAAAAATTTAAACGAACAAGTCAATGAATTCAACATATAGTATATATAAGTGCAATTTTTTTGGCAAGAGTTGTCAATTGACTCCCTTTGGATGAGGATAGATCTGCCTCATGGATCTTGGTCTAACGGTCAACAAAATATTTAGCTATTATATATACCTAGGTTGAGAATGAGTGTGATCTACATATGTACATAATTTGAATAAAAAATTATGGTATCAGTTGAACTTACATAATCCAACCTAGATTTGGCTCGGATTCCAACCAAGTCTATTACTTTCACCTTGCACATGTTGAACATTGACTAGTTGTTCAAACTCTTTAATGACTAGACAAAAAATAATTACCTAATACTAACATATGATCGACCTATGGTATTCAGAGTCTTTAAAAATGTCAATGAATGTGTGTCGGATTCTTCAAAAGTATAATTTATTTTAAAAGAATTCAACTCAAGTACGATATTAAAAGTAACAACTTATCATATGACTAATTCATACTTGTTTATGTTGAGTAGTTTTGCCCGAAAGAAGAGGAATGCTTGAACTTTCTGGTTGATCAGATCCCTTTATCTTATTATATCAATTATAATTGCATTTTTCATTTTAGTTTTTCCCAATAAAAATAATTGTACCTGTTGTTTATAATGAGTATCATTGCTCAAATGAAGAGGAATGGTTGAACTTCCTGGATGCGCATCTCCATTATTCAGATCAACAACATTAGCATTATTTTGTGAACTTCCTCTTCTTCTTCCTCTTCCTCCTCCTCTTCCCCTTCCCCTTCCGGTACTACTACTCGAAACGTTGTCCTGATTTGAAACTTGATCATCAACAACAAGTGGTGTAGTATTTACTATGGAAGAAATTGATTTCTCCTTTCTCCTTGAGCTTGTAGCAACAACAACGGGAGAAGGAGCAGGAGGCAATGGATCAATGATCATTTCGACACTATAATTAAGATCAATATCTTCACGAGCTAACTTTTTGGGTTCGTCTTTTTTGGATTTTTCTATTAGTCCAAGCTCAATTAATTCTCTTCTCTTACTTGAGAATATGTCTCTTATCCCTTGCATTTGGTGATCAGACCTGTAAAATTAAGCATTATAAGGTTATATCAATACTTATTTTTCACACATATATATACAAGGAACGGAATTACAATTCTGTCAACTGGTTCGAGAGAAGCTAAAGTTGAATCTTGTACTTGTATTTGAAATTTTACTGATAATATGTACTCCATCTGTCTCAAATTATGTGAAAGGGTATAGAGTATGAAGATTGAAACTATGAATTTGGATATAAATTCTTTGAATTTTTAAAAATTAAATGCATATATATATTTAAAAACTACACGAAAAATACTCCATATCAATATAGTTAATGAATCATCTTAATATGGTTTATGGAAAAAAAATTGACTCCTCAAACAATAACACGTTTAACATATAATGCTGCAACAGGTGCCTATGGTCAACATAAGAAAATAAAAATACTTAATTTGACTAAGAATTTGGGTACAGATTGTTCAAATTTTTAAAAATAAAATTATATATTTGAAAACTACATGAAAAATATTGCAAGTTTTTTATTCCTTTGTTTCGAACGTCGTGAAGAACTCCTATCCATATGTTTACTAAGAATTTGGGTACAGATTGTTCAAATTTTTAAAATAAAATTATATATTTGAAAACTACATGAAAAATATTACAAGTTTTTTATTCCTTTGTGTCGAACGTCGTGAAGAACTCCTATCCATATGTTTATGTGCAGGGGCATCCAAATTCGAATCTGTAGAATCTATTGGGGAATCCCCATCCGCACCTGAATTGGCTAAATCTAGTATAGTGGGTCTTGTCATAGAAATTTAGTGAAATCACTCCTAATGCCCTTGGTCTATGGGAAGACTGCGTACAGTATGGCTGAGAATCTATATAATGAGTTAAATAAGCCTTTAGGGTTAGGGAAAAAAGAATGCTTGGGGGGTGGGTCAATATAGTGAATGATTCGAAATATTTGAATTTTTGGGAAAACACTATAGTCAAAGAAAATATTATCTGACTCCCGAAATAGTAACACATCCACAATAAAATGAGACGAAAGAAGTATATAACTCTCTCCGTTCCACTTTATGTAATACAATTTTCATGCTTTTTCAATACAACTTACTTATTGAAAGCTACCAAAAAAAGATATATGTCACTATAATTAACAATTAAAAATATTTAAAGCGGAGAATTATATATACCTGATTTTCTGCAAGGGGGCAACACCTAAATCCATATTGCATTCTGGACAAACATTCCATTTCTCTTTTGATATCTTCCTCGTTATGCATTTCTTGCAAACTGTTAAAAAAAATTAACATAAATTAATCAAATTTCATAGAAAAAAACCATAAAAAATAAAGAAATTTGACATGTAATGAATTAAAAATAAGAAGTGACAAGAAACAAAAAAAAAATGTTGAACTATATTGAAACAAATTAATCATACAAAAAAGTTAATAAATAAATTGTTTAATCAAGAAACATGATACGTACTAAGTTCATGTATAAAAAACCTAGATCACATAAACCTTGGAAATGACACAAATTCTATTGAAAATCATTGAAAAGAATATTTAAAAAAATCAAAATTTCAAGATCATGAAATCACAAATACAAATGATTTATCAATATCACTCAAATAAAAAATGAACCCCCAAAAACTATATTTCAATTAATCTTTTTTTAAAAAAATAATTGGAAGAACGAAAAAAATAAGTAAAAATAAAAAATTAAAGATCCTCAAATGACAAGAACCAATAATTTATAAATCACTGCATATTTTTTTTTGTGAAAAAAAACAAAAAATACAACTGCATACACCAATAGTCTCACAAACTAGTGTTTGATGATATGCAGAGATAGAATTTTGTTTTGATAACTCCGCCTCGATGAGAATAAGAAAAAAATCAGAAAGAACATAACCAAGAAAAAAAAAATCAAGATTATGAAATCACAAATACAAATGATTCATCAACATCACTCAAATAAAAATGAACCGCAAAAAAATTATGTTTAAATTAATCTTTTTTTAAAAAACATTTAAAAGAACGAAAAAAAAACAAAAAATTCAAGATCCTGAAATGACAAGAAGATATGATTTATCAAAATCAGTGAAATTAAAAATAAAAAATCCAAAAAAATTACAACAACAACAACACACACCATTACTCTCACAAAGTAGAGTTTAAGCCTACCGACCGCAGAGATAAAAAGATTATCTCGATAACTCCGCTTCATCGAGAATATTAAAAAAACAATGAAAAGAACATAACAAAGAAAATCTGAATATCAAGATCATGAAATCACAAATACAAATAATTTATTAACATCGCCCAAATAAAAAAATAAACCCCTCCAAAAAACTTAAAATTTTCTTACATCTGTGACAACATTCTTCAATAATTGTGACATCTTTGCATAGCTTTTTGCAAATTCCACATGTCAAAACACTCTTTAAACTAGCTAGACGTTTATCAAAATCATTCATCTTCCTTCATACACTGCAAAAAAAATTAATAAAAGGAAACTAAAATCAAATATATTTGTTCCTTAATTATAAACATATACATTCCAATTTTGCATATAAACCATATATTAGAAAAAATCATACAAAGAGAAAAAAAAATTAAGTACCTGGTTTTCTTGATTCTTGATATAGAAAAAAAAAACAAAGAAAGAAAGACAGATGGATATAAAGGAAAAGGGGGAAGAGGCAGGTTTTGCCGTTTTGGGAAGAAGTAACAAAAATTTAAAGAAGTTTGAATTTTTAGGATTGTTATAATTTAGATAATTAATATGTGTGAAGAGGTTTTTCGAATTATAAAAAATAATGATATGGACAAAATTGGTTTTATATTTTAAAATATAAATTTCATCGTGTAAGTCACATTATTTTCATATTTTAGTCATGTAAGAAGTTTCAATTTTTAGGATTGTTATAATTTAGATAATTAATATGTGTGAAGAGGTTTTTCGAATTACAAAAAATAATGATATGGACAAAATTGGTTTTATATTTTAAAATATAAATTTCATCGTGTAGGTCTCATTATTTTCATATTTTAGTCATGTAAAATTTTAAATTCTTTTCTAAATTTTAATTTTCTTTATATAGATCAAATTTAATTAAAATTCGATTTATATCCGACCCAACCTAACTCATTTTCTTTTATATTTATCTCCCAAATTACTACATTGGATGCATGTATTTGATATACTTTATGCATGTATTCATTTAGTACGATTAATTTCATTATAACGTGATTTAATGAAGTAAAACACATGTTAATTAATTATGATTGAGTAAAATGAACTGTAAATTTAAACACATCGCATGCATGTATTAAATTTGGTTTTACCCCTGTCACCACCGCAACATAACCAATTATATCAAATATATCTAAATTTACTTACCCAAAATAATTTCTTTAATTATTTCAAGTAGGCAAAATTAGATATTTTTTTATATTATTGAGTATGTTGGAAGGGTGTCTGCTCTAAATCATCCAAAAGATTTCAAATTGAGAAGAGATGGAATTAGCAAGATTTTTTTTCATGTAGGGATTTTGGTTGTGACTAATAGTGATGTCTAATTTAGTTATGTGCACATTAATTATTCAACAAGATGATACCATTCATATTTTTTTTACCTTTTTTATAGTTTGTTCTATAATAATTTAATTTAAGGAAAAAATTTAGGCATAGAAAAAACTCTTTAATCAAAGGAGAAAAATTATTATTCTTTACGATTTATAAAATATTATTTTAAATACTTAAAAAAATCAATTTTCTTTATACTACCTCGGATGAGTTTAAACTATGTTTCTCAAATTTCAGTTAGAAGTTGTAAACTTGCAATTTAACAATTAAATGTTAGTTTAGAAACTTACCATAAATGTCCTCGACGAAAGTATATTGTCTGCAAAAATCCCAATTTGAATCGCTAGTGGTTAAGAATCCTCTATTGACCAGATGAATTTCCTAGTTCCACAGACTAATATTCATTTAGTACTGTTGTAGAATAACTATCTCTCGCCCTTCTCTGGACGATTTAGAGAGTTGTTTTTCCAACTCTCGTAATGGCGTTTGTATAGACTGAGTTAGGGTTTAGGGTTACTGTCACGACCCGAGCCTACACCCTGGACGTGGCGGCACTCGAAGACCATTGCTGGTCCCCAAGCGAACCCTCATCCTGGTTGACTATAAGCGGAAAACTGATTCAAGCATACAAAGCTTAAAAACTGATATAAAAGTTCACAAAACTTATATTTTAAACTTTAACACAAATGAAAACTCTGAATAATAAAATATATTCAACTCACCCCAGAATTGACAACTTAAGTCTTTAAAACATTTAATAAAATAAATGATACAGACTTCTCAACTATACTGACTATCTATGAAGCCTCTAACTGATAAAGATGGAAGTAGGGACAAGACCCACGACATCCTAACAACTAATATAACTTAAAGGTAAATGAAATCCTCCGAAAGCAAGGAGGCTCACCATAGCTAACTCGAACTCTTGGATGTATCAAGGAAGATCTTGTTGATGATCCTTAATACATGTGTCTGCATCATGAGAAGATGCAGGCCAAATGGCTCAGTACGTGGAATGTACGAGCATGTAAGGGGAATTCTAAAGCATAAAATAAACTTGAAACTTGATAAAAGGAAACATACTTACCTCTTCTCAAACTTACTCAACTCAAGGAATATTCAAGGATACTCAAAATTACTCAACTTACTCAACTTACTCAACTCAGAAGTACTCAAGGATAAGATACTCAACTCAGAGATTAGATACTCAACTCAAAGATATGATACTCAACTCTGGATACTCAACTCAATATGACTGAACTCATTTTAATATAAAGCAATTTAAAACAAGTGCAATATAAAGAAACAAACTGTTTAAAAATATGATGTCAACTCTGTGTTTATGCAAGGATACAGCATAACTCTGAAATGTATGTAAAAATACAAATAACTGTGTATATAAGAATACAATAACTTCTGTGGGAGTTTCTCTAACCGACAACCATCACTTAAGAGCTATAGTGATGATACAACACTTTACCTCGCGCTGCCAAGGAACATCCTATACCTTGCCATCGGTATAGGACCTTACTTAACTTAGTGGATCCACTATCTTAACTTAGGTGATCATCTAAAAAGTATGACCCATTAAATTCCATGATGGCTACATGGTTCTTATGGAGAGTTGAGTTAATATGAACTCGCGTCCCCAATTTGGTGCTCAATACTACTCCCAAAATATACTTTAGTTCATATGTGTTTTAAACACCTCTTTCTTTAGTTTGAGATAATATCTCAAAGTTTAGCCCAAAGGCATCTCTTGGAATCGATGTTCCCTTTACTGAAAACTATCCCAAAGGCTCTTTTGGAAATCATAGTTCCTTTCTTGCTCAAATGTGAAAACATTTATAAACTTCTTTGGGAATACTTAGTTCCCTAATAACTTTTGAGAAATGAACTCAACTCTTTACTCTTTGCTTAACTTGAAAACTTGAGTCTTAAAACGAAGTTAAAACCTTTATAAAAGACTTTACTCTTACTCTTTACTTAACTTCAAAGCTTAAGTCTTAAAACAAACTTAAAACATTTGTAAAAGACTTCTTAAAATATGGTTCATGCCGAATTAGGGACGTGAATGACTCAATCCAAGGTTTTCAATAACCATAGATAGAACTCAATACTTGGAACTCAAGAACTTCAATAATACTACTCACTTCAAGAATGCTCAACTCAGAGGGTTCATGCGTAATTTATGAGCATGAACTACTCAACTCAAGGACTCAAAGATACTTCTCGTCTCAAGACTGTTCAACTTAGAAGGCTCAAGCGAAATTTATGGACATGAATAACCCAGCTCAAGGATTTCATAGGTAACATGTAATATTCCCATGATTAGGAATATAATCTCAAAGGGGATTGGAAACTCAATACTCAAGACTTAGAACTTGAATATATTACTCCTCTAGTAGATACTCAACTTATGGAGTTCATGCGGAATTTATGGGCATGAACGACTTGATTCGCAGGTCTACATAACATTATGGAACTCATGATACAACTCTTCTCATTCTCATACTTACTTCCTCAAAACTTAGTTCAAATCAATAGTTTATCTCAAAGGATTCACAATTGAACTCAAAGGCTTTCTTGAACTCTACTCTTAACTCTCTCTTGAATGTGAATTATGAATTCAAGAGTTATGGTTCATGCTATGACAGATCTCATGATGACAAAATAGACTCATGAATACATTCTCCTCACTCTCATTCTCACTTACTCGAGTCTTGAAACAAGTTACTAGATGTTGTAGAAGACTCCACAAAATGACTCAAAAGGACTTTCTTAAAATGTTCGAAAGAATTCTCAAAACTTAAATCTTAACTCTACCTTGAATTTGAATTATGAATTCAAGGTTATGATCATGTTAGGAATGATTTTAGGTGTTTAGAAGTAGCTTAGAGTAGTTAGAATCGAAAAGGAGTGAAGGTGCACTTTAAACGAACTCAAATGGGGAAACCGACGACAAACTGGATGAGGCAAGAGACCCTGGGGCTACCGCGCCACCCCTAAGATTCAGAGGAGGGTTTGGGGCGCTCTGGTCGGCGCATCGCGCCAGGCCCCAACCCAGAAAACTCGACGAAATTCTTTGCTCGTTTTCTCACCCTGATTCGCTTAGAATCGAACGGTTTCTTCCCCAATCACTTAGAATTGATTACTTAACATAAGTACACTCTAATATACTCAATACATCCCTTAAAACACTCACTTTGATCTCAAGAAATCATCCAAAACCCAACACAACAAGATTTAGAATGAACTTCAAAAACACCTATCAAGAACTCATCAAGAACTCAAATCTTTCAACTTCAACAATGAAATTTGCGCTGAAAATAACATGTTTGGCGTGTGGGTGAACAAACCCAACACTATGTAAGCTTACATACCTCTGAGGGATCAAACCCATGGCAACAATCCGCAACAACTCTCAAGAACTTCGACGAACGCTTCGATACTTTCTATTTTCTCCTCTTCTCTCTTTTTCCTTTCTCTTCTTGAACTCTCAACTAAAACCCTAGGCGTAGACTAGGATTATAAAACTGAACCTAATCAGATAACACCCCTAAAATATTACTAAAATCGAATTAAATCTGATTGGTAAGGAAAAGACCAAAATACCCCTCGAAAATCCGATTTTGACTTTCCTTATCTAGACAGCCCAACTTCGAATCGACATATCTCCCTCATACGAACTCAAAACTGAGAAAAATCGGTGGCGTTGGAAAGATAATTCAAAGGTATTTCCTGCGGTATCTGGTAGAACACCTAACTCATACTGATATAGGATTTATGGTTGTTTGAAGTTCACCTATAACTCATACTTAACTAAACTCTCCAAATTTCAGATTTTTGCTATATCCAATTTAGTTCTTTATCGAACTCAAGGTGCTACATCTAGTGAACTTAACACTTAAGAAATTTTAATTCCTCTGTAAAATCCTACTCACAACGAAGGATGGTTCAAGTCTTAGCTCAAAAAATTTCTGGGGTGTTACAAGATCTCCCCTTTGGGATCATTCGTCCTCGAATGATGACTGGACTGGGTTACTCTTACTAAGGCCCGAGTCTAATAGTCTGCTCTTACTATATTCAAGTTTAACCCAAATCCTTAAGTTTGGATTCTATACTTCTCTATAGGGAATCTCATCTCAAACTATTACTCTTTACCACCACATTCAAGCTTAGTACTCCAACAACTCCATAGACTCCTACTAACCAGCTCCTTAAGAAATTCTCAACACTTGACTTGATTTCTCATCTTATCATCTCCCCCTTAGGTCTAAAGCTAACACTTGAAATCTATGGACCAATTCCACATTAACAACTCAATTATGCTATCTAGGCACACATGGAAACTCATAACTTAATTGGAACCTCATCTAGTAATATACCATCTCGGCACACCTCTTAATGCTCTTGTTACTCTTGTGACTTAGCCACACTTCACTGCCTTTATCTAAAGGTTGGGGTCTCTCACTTGTACCACTCATAAATATTCTAGCTAACGTCTCAATTCCTCAAGTCTTCTAGATCAAACCTCAAGACTAACATCAGCACCCTCATGTTGCCATTCTTTTTATCATGACACTCGTCTCAAATTCAAGGTTAATGTTTATTACTAAACCCGAATATCAATATGATTGCTCACCTACTATACTATACTTTATTACTTGATCAGTTTTATAACCTTCTGAACATCATGACCCTCTCAAACAAATCATAAGCCTAGCTTAGATCTATCACTTCATAAATACTCTGCTCTTTTATTCAACATATCAATTTAGTCTCCTCTAATACGATGGCACATCGACATCAACTTTATTCTGGTTAACAATAATATACTCTATCTCATCTTGACTAGCAACTCTTACTCTACCCATAAGGGAAAACTCCTCATTACTAACTTTCTAGATGAATGACTATAGTAACATAGTTTGTCAAAATACCATCTCCCTTACTTAGATTACTAAACCTCTTCATACTTTCCTCTAATTCTGGGCTCTTTCACTACTACTACTCATGATCTCATAACTCATGCTACCTTTTCGGGTGAAAACCATACCCAAGCTCTAAACATACTTCCTTATAAAGATCTCAGCTGAAACAAGGCTAAAGGAAAAGAGTACAACTCACTTTTAGCTCAAATGCACAATTCATATAAATATGGGTGCATTCCTATGAAACTGAACTCTTAACTTACTCTTGGGCTTCTCTCAAGCCCCTCTGGAGTCTCATGACTTCCTCAAAATTCTTGCTAAGAACAACTCATAGACAAAGAACTAACTATGTTTTTCAACCACCTCTAGTATGACGGGTAGTCGAATGAATCTGAGAAAGGCACGAGTATGAATAAATCTCTATGACATAGCTCTATTGCAAGATTAGGAGTATGAAAGAACTGAAACTTTTCTTAAATATTTGTATCCCCTCATTTATAGAAGTGGGGCCCTCACAACCACAAACGAGAACCTACTGACATGGCTTCATAGACACCCTAGGACACTTAAAATCTATGCTCTGATACCAAGTTTATCACGACCCGAGCCTACACCCTGGACGTGGCCGGCACTCGAAGACCATTGTTGGTCCCCAAGCGAACCCTCATCCTGGCTGACTATAAGCGAAAAATTGATTCAAGCATACAAAGCTTAAAAATTGATATAAAAGTTCACAAAACTTAAATTTCAATCTTTAAATCAAATGAAAACTCTGAATACTAAAATATATTCCACTCACCCCAAAATTGGCAACTTAAGTCTTTAAAACATTTAATAAAATAAATGATACAGACTTCTCAACTATACTGACTATCTACGAAGCCTCTAACTGATAAAGATTGAACTCGGGACAAGACCCACGACATCCTAACAACTAATATAACTGAAAGGTAAATGAAATCCTCCAAAAGCATGTAGGCTCACCATAGCTAACTCGAACTCTTGGATGTATCAACGAAGCTCCTGTTGATGATCCTGAATACCTGTGTCTGCATCATGAGAAGATGCAGGCCAAATGGCTCAGTACGTGGAATGTACGAGCATGTAAGGGGAATTCT
>JAJOOO010001307.1:0-35380 GCA_029582685.1 Solanum piurae | reverse complement strand
TATATACTAGATACATGCTACCCGTGCAAGCACGGGCCCGACAGAGTGTAATAAGAAATTAAGAAATCATATAAATTCATATATGATTAAATTATACAATCATACACCCCACACGTCCAATGAATAAAGGAATATCAATGTACATTTTCATCGTGTAAAATATTAAGGTGAACAACCATGACATTGAATATCCCAAGTATTTGATCATCAAAGTCGAATGAGCAAAATATAATTTCAGAGTATAACTTTAACAAAGTGAAAATTTTCTTTAAGGAAATGTATACTGACATAACATAACATACATATTGATTATTGAACTTACATATATAAGAACTTTTAAGAATACCACACTTCTAAGATACAACTATGATTTAATAACGGTTTTGGCCGATTAGTAATATATAAAGAACTTATAGACACGCATCATGCTATCTGTAAATTTCATGCCATTACAATAAAATGCAGAACTGATGAACCAAAAACATAAATATAGTTATCCCGTTATTCATAATTCAATCACAAGTTAATAAATATTTATAAGCTCCATCTCTAGTTAGATCAACGACGTCTCACTACTAAGAATTCCACTTGAAATGCCAAATCAAATAGCCACAAAATACCTTAAATGGAGAGTTGCACTTAAAATGACTACCACATATCTTCATGGACACAAACACAGGTGTACTGAGAAAGAAAATTTGTCCGATGGAAGAAGAGGCAATAGTAAACATATTAAGGGAACGGCATGATGGAAGGGGGAAAATTCAGACAATATAAGAAAAAAATCTATAACCTTATTACTAATATAGTAGAAATAAAAGAAGAAACACTCAATAAAAGGTTATGAATAATAAAAATAGTTACCAGGATAAAGATACATGGATTCCTCCAAATTGACTATCTCCAATCTTTCATTGAAAACTGAGAAAATGAAATCTATAAATTTTTATTTCCAATTCATAATTTTTTTTTTATTATTTTGTTTCCGTAAACACATTCTCAATTTCAACGAACAACAATGTAATTGAAAAGTAGAGATCAGTTATAACCAAATAGAGAAATGTTGGAAAGAAACCAATGAAAGGCACAAAAAAGAAAAGCAAAGATGATGAGGAAGAGTGCAGAAGTTTTCGGACAGAGGCCACATATATTGATGTGGTGGCTCTTGAATTTTCATTGAATGACACGTTGAAATTTATCTAGCATGAAAAAGTCTGAATTACCCCTAAATCAGAATATATTGCCTTCAAGCATACATGTTAATACCAATCTTAAAGTGGCTCTTCTAATATAGTAGAAAGAAATGTTTTGAAATACCTACACCAATCGTCAACTAAAGAAGTCTAAAATTGAGTGCAAAAATAAATAGCAGAGAGCTATAAATTAACATTAAAAGATACTTATGTTTAGGAAAAAATTTAATAGATAGACCCTCATGTTAATTGCAAACTTGTACACAACTTCAACTGAAATAAATAAAAATTTGTATAAAGTTTGTCAGGATCTTATTGATTTGGTGAGTAATTCAGGTAAACTCAAGTGTCATTATTTGATGCCTTACCGCGATGTCGTAGTAGCTATTTCAAATATATCTTGTTGACATTTCTCAATGAATCTACACTCACAAAGTGAACGCCAAGTAAATAATTGATGAGAGCTTAAGAACAACATTTTTCAAAATGTAAGCAACTCTCAGTGCAATAAACTAAAAAATAACTTAAAACAACAAAGTAAGTGATAGATTAAAGCTAAGAACTTCATATTTCATAGCGCAAGTGACTTCCAATAGCAAACTGTATAAATGTAGGAGTAATTTAGGATAGTATGTCATCAAAAGATATTGCTAGCTTCCAGTTACGACATACACAGAGAGTTTTAAATTTGATGTGGCTACAATAAACAATACATCAGTTATTTATCCTAATCATTTATCTCAATTGTAAGGTGTTGGGGGGAAAGGTCAATGAGCATGTTTGTGTTGCCTATGGGTTCTGTGTGTATTTTTTCAGAGGTGTGTTGGTGTAGATAGCTAACACAAAGTAGGCCACGGTTCATTCAACCAATTGAAACAACAATATGAACCTCGATGGAGCAATATGAACATTTAATTAATCACAAGAAAGAACTATTGAAAACCCAAAGCTATCAAAGAATTGATACGCACGTCAGAGAAAGTTCTCCCAGGCTCTCTAACTCTTCTACCAGAAATTTCAAGAATATAAGACACGTCTCTGTCTGCTATTCATACATTCTAGAGTTATTGATGGTGAAGCAGGAAATATGGTCTATGAAATTCAGGAGGAAGAAGGAATATACCCAATTCCATGAATACTTACCTTGAATATTACTTTATTCAGGATCTTAATTGATTTGGAACACCCAATAGTGAAAAGTATGAGAACTGAAAGAATAAGTTTTTTGAAAGCTTTGAGATTGAGAACCATAAGGGCAAAGATTGAGAGAACTGACCTGGAATCGCAACATATGAGAAGATGAGAACAATCTTTTGAGTCGATTCTCAGTATGATATTTCTGGAACCAGAAGAACTCAAGCCTTTACATAGAGAGTTCTTCGTTTCTACAAAATTCATACTGAGTCGGTCTTAACTATGTGACGACGTAATTACCATTTTGCTTTGTGCAAACTATAGAAGTGTTAAAAGAAGCTGATTTGAGTAAAAATTGAGAGAGAATCATACCTTAAATTGTAAAAAGAGAGCTAAAAGTTTTCTTGAAAGTTTTAAGAAGGAGAACTGAAGGAGTTCTCTGTATTGTTTCGCATAAGAAGCAAAAATGAGAGAATAAATTACCCCAATTTGGAAGATGTTGTTGAGAAGACAAGAGAACTAAAAAAATGAACTTGAAGGTGCCAAGAAATTAGGTTTGGAAGAAAAAAAAATGGAGGTTTGAGTTGTCTTTGTCTTTATCGGTGAAATAAAGTACAGAAATGGTTACTTCGAGAAGTATGTGGAGTATTTTTATTAGTGTGAAATGACCAATATACCCTTGGTCGTCTCCTCATCATATTTCTATATAATAGAAATATATAATAATATAAATATAAATATAAATATATATATAAATGAAAGATAGTTATCTGACTTTCTATAGTTAACTAGAAATGATTTTATTCCACTAAAAAACTAAAAATGTTCTTTTTGTTGATACTCATATTGGCCTTCTCGATTGAATATATACATAAATCAAAAATAGTAATCTGACTTTCCATAGTTAACTGAATTTTTTTTCTTTTTTTTCCACTAGAAAGTTAAACATTAAACATAAGAATATATTCAATCTACGAAATCATACATTGTCTCATGTTTATCTTACACCAAACAACAATATTTTCATATCCACATTAATTTGATGATACTTTCGTGCCATATGCAATACTTTATATGTTTATATATAATAAAAATATTTAATTAAACAAAAAATAAAAAATAAACTAATAGGCACGTCAACTCAGCGTCACTATAAATTATATGAATTTTTTCCAACTAAATTACATAAATATTAAAAAATAATAAATAAGTAAAACGAAAGGAAGATATTTACAAAGTAGTAACTATTTTGAAGCAAACTTTCGGACAATTCCAATCACATAAATAGCATTGAAAAATATAATCATTCTTATGTCTTGTTCATCAACAAAACAACTCGTCAATATTTTATGACTCCTGAGCAGTTTAGTAATATTGATAAAAGATATTCAAAAGCATATATACACACCACAAGAGAAATGTTATAAAACCAAATGAATTTAGACTACTTCACGTTAGCTTCATATATTGGAAATTACCTACTACTATAAGTAGAAAAAAAGACGATTATTATATCACCAAAATTATTTTCCTAAAGTACTTGGAATATATCCTCTTAGGATTGAATGATTTGCTTCATCAGAATAATGGTACCTCAAATTTTTCTAAACTTTGAATTTACTCAACGACAATAAATCGCAATAATTTTAAAAATATAAGAAGAAAAAAAGCAATTTTTTTAAAATATGGTTGAAAAAGGAGAAAAACACATCTATTTATAACCCACAAAGTATAGGATGAATAAATGGTTATTGTGTCATGACCTTTCGAAAAAGTCACAATCCTTTGAAAATGTCACAACTTATCGGTAAAGTCACAATTTAACTAGTGATAGGTTGGCTTGGAAACAGACCTAGAGTACCATGGAAGTGTCTGATGTTCACCAACTCTGCAAGACCAAAGGCCATTGTTACAATGTGGCTCCAGATACAAAACAAGCTACCAACTAGTGATTGGTTAGCTTCATGGGGGATGGATATAAACCAGTAATGTACTTTGTGCCAACATGATTTTGAAACTAGAGATCAATTGCTTGTATGTTGTGAGTTCACTAGATCTATTTGGAGGAAGCTGTTGATGTGGATTAAATGGTCGGAGTATACGACATATTCTTGGGACACACACTTGAATTGGATCATTGAGAAAACCAGAGGCAACACTCACACTGCCCAATTCTTCAAATTGATGTATGCAGAATATAGTCATGCAGTGTGGATAGAAAGGAATCAGAGAGTTTTTGCGGGCAAAAGTAGAAGTTTTGAATACATTGCTAAAGACGTAGCTTATGTGTGTAGTATGAGGGCTCCTAAGGCCATTAGCACTAGAATTCAACAACTTCTCTTTCTATGAAGTTGTGGATCCTTTGAGTTTTTCCTTTTTAGTTAATAAACTTTGATGGAGTTTGTTATGAGTTGTAAATACCATTTGGTGATTAATAAAAATATAGTTAATTACCAAAAAAAAGTCACAACAAATCGAAAAAGTCACAACCCTTTGAAAAAGTCACAACTGATCAGAAAAGTGTAACACCCCGTAATCTAGTAGGCTAAATTAGGACAAAGTGAGAGGGCTAGGGTAGCACCCCGTATCCAAAAAGTGGTAACGAAACAACTTTGGGAAAGTTGAAGGTGCCTTGGCTTGACTTACAAACCGTAGGTCAGACCACAGTCCGTGGTCTGGTTCGTGTTTAGAGGCCCTGAAAACCCAACTTCTGACCACGATCGACGAACGAATAGGACGGGTCGTAGGTCGATCGACAGTCCGTCGGTCGTGGGTTGGAAGTTATTTTTAGGGGCAATTGGGTCTTTTCCTATTCTAATTAAATCAAAGTGGTGTCATTTTACTTAAGTATGGAACACCTATATAAGTAATTTAGACCCCTAAATTTATTCACTTTAAGTCATTCTCTCAAATCCCAAAGAAAACCCAAATTCTCTCTCAAATATTCTCTCTCTAGAAGGTAGAAGAAGAAGGAAGAGATTGAAGCTAGGTCAAGATCAAGTTTCCCAATCTTTAAGCTTTTGTGGGCTTTGTGACTAAGGTATGATGACTTTTCATCCATGGATCCCTTCCATCCATGATGTCCCCTAGAATTCCCCCAATTTGATGAAGAATTCCCCAATTTAAGTTAGGTTTTTTCCCAATGTTGTGGGTTATGATGAATATTGATCCAATTGAGTGAATTATGATTGTTTATGATTGAATTGATAGTAAATCATGTTTTTAGGATGAAATTACATGTACCCATGTCTAATCCACTTCTAGAAAGATGAAATTGATGTAAATGAGTTTATGCCATGAAGGGGAAATTGAGGATTTAGATTGCTAATCTATGTCTAATCCATGTCTAGAAAGATGATCTTCTAGGATTGATGATATGTATAGTATATTGCTTGAGAGTAGAGTATATAGAAATGAATTGAGTGAGATTAAAGTATACATGATGAATCATGATTAGTAGTGCTTGAGATTGAGCCTATATGATGATATATGATTAGAATTGCTTAAGAATGAACCATGTGATTAGAATGTCTTGAGATTTAGGCATCTGAGATGATTTTAAGAAGTATTGCTTTGAGAGTGAGGCATGTAGTTATGAATGTTGAAGGTTATGGCTTTGAGAGTAAAACTAATATGATGAATTATGAATATTAAGGTTATGAGAGGGAAGCTTATATGATAATGGTAGATTAGAAGATAAAATTATTGTGGAAGGACTTTACCCACATTATCTACCTTATGAATGTATAAATGTATGAATGTGAAAGATTTTCTCACATTGAATGATTCTAAGTTGAAAGGTTTGCTCACCTAAAATGAATCAAAGCATGTTTAATTATGATACCTTGAAGTTGTGATATGAGATCCCTTCATGAATAAGATTGACTTGGTAAGACAAAACCATGCATGGTAGCTTGAGTAGTAGATCTCATGGATAGCCTTGGAGTGAGAAATCGTACCCTTCCAAAGGTTAGCTTGAACTAGCATAATAGAATGCTTGCATGATAGCATGACTTGGTAAGGCCAAACCATTTCATTGGTAGATTGGATTGAGCAATAGTACCCTTCCTTGAGTAGTTTGGACTTGCATGAGAGTGTGCCTTCCATGATAGCTTGGTCTAGCATAATGCGATGCTCTTCCTTGATAGCCTTGAATTGGTAAATCGTAACAATTCATGAGTAATGTTTTGTATTGGACTAGAAAAGAAGTACTTTTCCATGAATAGTAGCAAGAGCTAAAGAGGGACTAGTCCCTAATCAACATAGCATGTTTATGATGAATCAAGGTTACTTCAAGAAAGTATCGTTAGTATATTTTAATATGAGAATTTCTTGTATGATGTATTATTAGCTTGGATTGTTGCTAGAGTTGCCTCATTAATATGTTTGACTAAAGGTGGATTACCTAAGTCCTAGCTAAGGTTAAGTTGAGGTTACTTGAGAAGTGTTCCTCCTACCTTATGATGATCTATGTGCATTGATTATGCCTATGACTATGTTGTTATCCCTTATGCTTATATCTTATGTCTTATGTTGACTAATGTTTATGTTATGACTATGTTGATGACTTATGCTAGCTATCATATTTAGTACATTTTGTACTAACACATACTCTTGCCTACATTCTTATCAAATGTAGGGTTAAGCGATATCGACTTCCATCCCCGTGGCTAGGATCATAGTAGAGCAAGGATTGAAGTTTTGGTGAGTCCTCATAGTATCCGAGGAGATAGCCACCATGTTCTTATGTATTTCATTTTATGTTTAGAACTATTGTATGAGCTGCTTCCCAAAGACATTCATGTTTTAGATGGTTTGAGATAAAGTGTTATACACTTCTGCTCGTTTTATAAAATACTTTGATTGTATGGAAAATGTTTTAAATTTCTGCATCATTTCTATTATCTTATGTTATGAAATCTAAGTGGCTTATATGAGGCCTCTCGGGGTCTTGTATGCCATGTTACTTCTAGGGTGTACCCTTGGGTTGTGACAAATTTGGTAATCAGAGCACAAGGTTTAGAATGATTCTAGGATGTCTCAAAACCACGACAAGTAGAGTCTTGTTCATAAGTGTGAAGTGCGCCACATTTATGAATGAGAAGGCTACGAGATGTTTAGGAAACTTCACTTCTTCATTACACTAAGTCATGCTATAGAGTTTAACTATATAAGGTCTTTCTCCTAATCCTTACCCGATGGTCTATAGGATATGACTACAACAAGGGCTAATTCTAGAAGGAATGAGGAAGACATGGTGGATCAAGAAGCTCCTCCACAATCTCTGATTGACCCTTTGGGTGAGAATGTAACCAATGCGGAGTTTAGGTCGTCTTTCCAAGTGTTGGCTCAAGCAGTGACAGCCCAAGCCAATAGAGAGGTGGTAGCTCTCGTGATCCCAAATGTGGGTACAATGGAGACAAGAGTGACGGACTTTACAAGGATGAACCCTTTGGAATTATGGCTCCAAAGTTGAGGAAAATCCTCAAGAGTTTATAGATGAGGTCCATAAGGTATTGGATATTATGGGAGTTACTCCGGTCAAGAAGGCGGAATTGGCTGCTTACCAACTTAAGGGGGTTGCTCAAGTTTGGTTTAACCAATGGAAAGAAGAAAGAACGGTAGAGATAGGTCCCATGGAATGGGAAAGGTTCAAAAATGCTTTTCTTGATAGGTTCTTCCCTATAGATATGAGAGAGGCTAAGGTTCTTGAGTTCATTAACCTTAGGCAAGGTACTATGAGTATTAAGGAATATTCTTTGAGGTTTACCCAACTATCTAAATATGCTCTTTCTATTGTGGCAGATCGTAGAGACAAGATGACTAAGTTTGTATCAGGAGTGTCTGATCTAGTGGTAAAAGAATGTCGTATGATTATGCTTGTTCATGATATGTATATTGCTCGTCTTATGACTCATGCCCAACAAATTGAAGAGGAGAAACTAAAAGGGAGATCTAAGGAGAAAAAGAAATCTAGAATGGATGATGATAAGTTCTCCAATGATAGGTTTGATGGACATGGTTGTTCTAGGAATCGACAATGGTTTTTTGGGCAAGGTTCTTCCAATGCTCCTAAGTATAATAAAGATAGGGTGTCTAACCCTAAAACACAAGGAATTAGTAGTGAATCCCTATGGTCTACTTGTGCTAGGTGTGGAAAGAGACATGAGGGTAGATGTTTAGCCGGCATAGAAGGTTGCTTTAGTTATGGTGAAAGTGGTCACAAAATAAGGAATTGTCCAAAGGCAAAAGCTAAAGGAAGAGAGGATGCTCATAAGTAAAACCGGTTCTATGCAGTTCAAGCTAGAGGTGATCATGAGTGTGCTCCAAATGTGGATCCGGGTATGTTGAGCGCCTTTCTATGTGATGTTAATCTTTCTTAGATTCCTGTACTATATTATCTTTTGTGATGCTAATTGTGTCCATGTGAATAGATGTGCTTGTTGATGTCATCCTTGGGATGGGTAGGTTGCACTTTTTTTATGTCTTTATGTATCACCTAGTAAGGGTGAAGAAATAGATTTTTAAGTGTTGACCTATTACAAGAGCTAGTTATACTTCTAAGGTTGACCTTAGGTCGGGTTAGCACCAAATGAGGGTGAAATATGATGATATTCCGAGAACGGCTTCTAGAACCCGGTATGGTCATTATGAGTTAGTAGTAATGTCGTTTGGTTTGACTAATGCTCCGGCGGCATGAATAATGTGATGAGTAGGGTGTTTATATAATACCTAGATATGATTGGTTAGTAGACCCCACCAAGGGTGGTGCTATGGGTTTGAATAGCTCTGAATCGTCTTTTGTGTTAGATGTAAAAGTGAAGCAATGTCTTCATCCGACCTTAGTAGAATTGAAAGAGACGATGCTTAGAAAGTCCGTTGAGGCTTCCTCCCAAGGGGGAGATGGTCTGCCTAGAGATCAAGGTTGTTATGTGATTCTAATGTTCATGGTTAGGGAGTTGATGATACAATTTTCTTATAAGGAAATTCCGATAGAGATCTTAGACCGGCAAGTTAAGAAGTTGAGGAGCAAGGAAGTTGATTTTGTGAAAGTGTAATGGAGGGATCTTTCAGTTAAGCAGTGTTAGTTGAGGGTGTCACTTGGGAGTCCGAGGCCGTTATGATGTCCCGATATCCCGTTGTTTGTCCTTCTACTCCTCCTCCAGCTTGAGATATTGAGTTCCTCATGGTTTGCTCTTTGTTTGAAGTCATGTGTGTTTTAGGTGTTCCCATGATTTCCTTATGTTATGCATGTTCATGAAAACTTGTGTTTAGAGATAAAAATGACTTTACATGATTGTTTTCCTCATGATAGTAGTGCATTAAGTATGAGTTGCCTATACACTTCATGAGATGAATTAATGAATATGCCGTAAGCTTGGAGTTGAGAGATTCCTTCTTGGATGTATGTTATGAGTATAGATTACATGTAGGCTCCATGAGATTGTGTTGAGCATGCTTGTAGATTGGAGATGATAGTTCCTCCTTGAACATGAGAGATGTTGAAATTTCATGCATAATGGGTTGTTAGATGTAGTTCATACTACCTTAAGGTGCATTTAGTATGTTTGGCTTGGAGATAAAGTTCCGCCTTAGTTGTGTGCATTTAGATAAGTTGCATGAATGTGCTTAGAATCTCATTCGAGGATGTATGATTGATTAATAACGTTTCGAAGACACTTCATCCAATTTTAAGCATCAACGGTCGTTAATCAGTATAATAACCCAACTAAATGAGTTGGGGTCGAATCCCACATGGAGTGGTATGCGTTTAAGATTCAGTAGGTAAGTACAAATATGTTCAAATCAGTCATAGGAATAGACAATATCGAATAAAAACATGATTTAAATCAGGGGGTGACACGAATGTCAAATGGGGGGTTTTGGTTGTTTCAATTTATCAACTACATTAGTAGGAAATAACACAAATAACAATAGTGAGACGGGTTCTTGGGATGTGATTCGATTACAGGCTATTATAGACAAATGGGTAGTTGCAACGATTAGGAAACTGTTGAAAATCAATGAGTAAGTTAGACTATAGAGGGGATAAACTTTCTATCGAACAATTTACCCCGAATCAGGTTGATTTCTCTCGAACATCGACCTGCAAGCAAAATAAGCACAACCCACACCTTAGTCCATTCACTCTCTCAAGCTGAATGTGTGGAAAATGGTTTAGGATTCACTCTCTCGAGCTGAACCCAGGCCAAACCAATACCCACATACCAACAATCAAATACCTTAGTTCTAAAACCTCTCTCTCTCGCAAGACAAGAACACAAAGGTGGAATCACATTTGCAACTGCAGTTCCTAAATTAACCCACAATAAATGATTGAACTCACCTCTACACATCAATTACACTAACAATTAGCAAAACCCATAAGCTAAATCAGCCCATAATCACATAATCACACCCCAAGAATTGGGGTTTTAGCTAGACATCCTAAAAAGATAAAAATCGTTACCAAATTGTGTTTCTATCAACTGGGTAAGATTAATTTCGTCTTTACAAAGGTCCAAATTGAAAAATCTCAAAGACCCACTTTCATTTTCTCAAAGGTGAAAAGTTTCAATTCTTCAAAGCTAAGGAAAACTTGTGTCTCAGTTCAAAACTATTCAAAAACTCTAAAAATCTCAAATTCGGTAGAAAATGATTACTAATTGATAATTTATACTAAACTAAATGTTCAAAATGTATTTATAGCCGCCAAAAATATGTTGCGAAGAGCCATTCGACGCAGTAAGTTGGGCTCGCCGATCAGCTCGGCAATCCGCCCTTTGATCCATTCCATCGCCCTTTCTGCCTTGGCCTTTAGCATCCTCCAGGTCTGTAATTTTGGGCGATCTAACACAGCATCGCAAAAACACTCGACGATCCGTCGAATGCTCCTTTCTCTCCCCAACTTGATTTTCTCCTTCAGGGCTTAGCACACTAGAACTTTAGGCGGTCATTGAGGCCACTCGGTGAGTCGCCAAATGGACTTGGCGATCACCAGGCTCTCTTTTCTTCCTTCTTTCAGCTCGCTTTGTCCCTTTTGCAATTTAGTGTCCATGATTTGCTCCTTAATCCCTAATCCTAAAAATCAAGGACTTTACATCAGTTATTGGCACAAAATAAGCATTTGAGGACATTAAACCTATACAAATAAAGCCCTAAATGAGTCCAAATCTCGGACTCATCAATGATTCCAAGGGGGAGATAATGTAACACCCCAAAATCTAGTAGGCTAAATTAGGGCTAAGTGAGAGGGCTAGGGTACCACCTCGTATAAAAAAAGGGGTAATGAAACAATTTTGGGAAAGGTTCAGGTGATCACGGTCCATGCCATCCATGGCATGGACCATAGGCAGATCACGGTCCATGCCATCCATGGCATGGACCATAGGCAGATCACGGTCCGTGGTTTGAGGCCCTAAAAACCCAACTTCTGACCACAATCAACGAACGACCAGGACGGGCTGTAGGTCGATCGACGGTCCGTCGGTTGTGGGCTGGCAGTTATTTTTAGGGGCAGTTGGGTCTTTTCCGGTCCTAATTAAATCAAAGGGGTGTCATTTTACCTAATTATAGAACACCTATATAAGTAATTTAGACCCCTAAATTTATTCACTTTAAGTCATTCTCTCAAATCCCAAAAGAAAACCCAAATTCTCTCTCAAATATTCTCTCTCTAGAAGGTAGAAGAAGAAGGAAGAGATTGAAGCTAGGTCAAGATCAATTCTCCCAATCTTCAAGTTTTTGTGGGCTTTGTGAGTAAGGTATGATGGCTTTTCATCCATGGATCCCTTCCATCCATGAAGTCCCCTAAAATCCCCCAATTTGATGAAGAATTCCCCTATTTGAGTTAGGGTTTCTTCCAATGTTGTGGGTTATGATGAATGTTGATCCAATTCAGTGGATTATGATTTTTTATGATTGAATTGATAGTAAATCATATTTTTAGGATGAAATTACATGTACCCATGTCTAACCCATGTCTATAAAGATGAAATTGATGTAAATGAGTTTTATGCCATGAAAAGGGAAATTGAGGATTAGAGATGATCTTCTAGAATTGATGATATGAATAGTAGATTACTTGAGAGTAGAGAATATAGACATGAATTGAGTGATATTAAAGTATACATGATGAATCATGATTAGCAGTTCTTGAGATTGAGCCTATATGATGATTTATGATTAGAATTGCTTAAGAATGAAGCATGTGATTATAATGTCTTGAGATTTAGGCATATGTGATGATTATAAGAAGTATTGCTTTGAGAGTAAGGCATGTAGTTATGAATGTTAAAGGTCAGGGCTTTAAGATTAAAGCTAATATGATGAATTATAAATGTTAAGGCTTTGAGAGGGAAGCTTATATGATAATGGTAGATTAGTAGATAGAATTGTTGTGGAAGGAATTTACCCACATGATCTACCTTATGATTGTATGAATGTGAAAGGTTTTCTCACATTGAATGATTCTAGGTTGAAAGGTTTGCTCACCTAAAATGAATCAAAGCATGTTTAATTATGATAGCTTGAAGTTGTGATATGGAATTCCTTCATGAATAAGCTTGACTTGGTAAGACAAGACCATGCATGGTAGCTTGAGTAGTAGATCTCATGGATAGCCTTGGATTGAGAAATCGTACCTTTCCAAAGGTTAGCTTGAACTAGCATAATAGAATGCTTGCATGATATCATGACTTGGTAAGGCCAAATCATGTCATTGGTAGCTTGGATGAAGCAATAGTACCCTTCCTTGAGTAGCTTGGACTTGGATGTAACACCTCGTATATCTAATGACCTAAACTAGAGCCTAACGTGTAGTCTAGTTGCCTAATAAAGTTAAAACGTAAGGTGAGAGTCTTAAAATAACTTCCCTAACTTAGTACTAAGGTCCTAGTGCCTAAACGTCAAGGCATGCCTCCCACAAGGACCCCAAAGGGTCCTTGATGAGAGCTAAGGGGCTACTCTAAAAGCTGTTAAAAACAACATCGTTCACGAGCTATGGACCATGAGGTGTGGACTGATCTTGACCTTGATCTCCAATGGAGTTTCTAGAGAGAACTTTTTAGGAGGGAAGGGTTTTGATTTTAGAGATGCAATCTAAATGAGTATTTTAATGTTTTAATACTCGTAAAATACTTAAAATAATCGACCCCACACTAATTAGGACTTGGGGTGAATTGGTAATTTACCAATTCACCCCTAGCTTGGCCGTGTCACTTGACAGCAAACAAGTGCCATCCACGAGCCCTTGACTCACAGACCGTGAGTCCATTCACGGATCGTGCTGTTGGTCCGTGGTTTGGGGCTGTGGCTTGGTTTGGGGCCCCTTGACCTACGGAGGCCATCTACGGGGCGTGGACCCCTTCCGTAGGTCACCAAACTTTGGCCAACTTTCATAAAATGGGGCAGCCTTGGGGGTTAAGCTTAGGGTCCTCCTCAAGGACCTCTAGGGTGGTCCATGGGGAGTCGTACCTTGATGTTTAACCCCTAAACCCATCAACCATGGCTCGGAACAACATACAACAACCTCAAACCTCAAGACAAACTCACACACTCACTAGTTAGGCTCTAGTTTCACTAGTTCATTTTTAAGGTCGTTACATTATCTCCCACTTTGGAACATTCATCCTCGAATGACACTTAAAACACATTAAGGGGTAACGACTCAAGAATAGCAGCCCACAATCATGCATGCAACATCAATATAAATGCATAAACATAGGAGGAAACATCAACTCCACATTAAACCGGCCTAATGCAACAAGAAGGTAGGAACTACATCTACAAACTCATTATGCATCAAAACTTCACATTTCTCATTTCATTAGAGGAACTTCTTTTTCCAAATCTCATCATGATCATCACAACATCATTAAGCACATTATCCAATATTCTCATAAAGGCACACTATGCAACTTCTTCATAAAAACACATTTAGGCATGCTCAACAAGTCAACTCATGAAATATTTAGGCAACTCATCATAAATGCATATTAACATGAGGAACACAATTCATGAAAACTCATTTTCTCATATAATAAGAATTCAACTAGAACATGCACAACATAAGGAGACCATGGAAACTCAAATTCACACATAACTCCAAAACATGAAACAAGCTACAAAGAACTCTTGGTCACAAGCTTGAATACAAATAGAAGGAATAGAGGTAAGGATATCAACACTCTTAACAACCTTACTACTCAACATACCATCCCCTACTTAGGAGAAAACCCAACTAAGGCTATCATGAAAAAAACATAAGAATCCTCAATATAACAAAAGGAACTATAACTTACCGGTACCTTAATCCAGATTAGCTCCTTTGCCCTCCTTGGCTTGAAGTGCATAGAAATGTTTCTTCTTTGGAGCATTAGGATCCGGGCCACCACGTGAAGCTTGCCTATTCTCCTTTCCTTTTGCCATGAGTGTTGGGCAATCCCTCATCTTATGACCCTTCTTTCCACACCCAAAGCACTCATCCATGCCGGCAAGGCACTTACCCAAATGTTGCTTCCCACACTTGGCACATCTAGACCTCTAAAAATAAGAACCACTTCCACTACCTCCTTGGTAATTAGGGTTAGACACCCTAGCATTGTTCACCATTGAAGAATATTGGTTGGAGAACCTCTTTTTGAACCTAGGTTGACCTTGCTCATCGGATCTACCCCTCTTAAACTCTCTACTCTTCCTCTCAAGTTTGGACTCCTCAATAGATTGAGCATACACAATGAGTCTAGAAATGTTCATATCATCATGAAGCATCACCGTACGACACTTTTCCTTAACAAGGTCGGACACATCGATCACAAAGCGACTCATCTCATCTGTAGGGTTTGACGCCAAAGATGGAGCATACTTAGACAATAGGTTAAACTTTAAGGAATACTCCTCCACACTCATGCTCCTTTGCCTAAGGTTTATGAACTCCTCCACCTTAACCTCCCTCTTCTCACGGGGAAAGTACCTACCAAGAAAATCTCTCTTAAACTCCTCCCATTATATAGGACCCGCTTTTAAAGGCCTATTGCTCTTCCATTGAGTGAACCACACTTGGGCGACATCTTTCAATTGTTAGGAAGCCAACTACGACTTCTCCCCAGAAGATACTCCCATAGCATTGACTATCTTATACAGTTCATCCAAGAATTCTTGGGCATCCTCTCCCACTTTAGAGCCAAGGAAAATAGGAGGATTCATCCTCACAAAGTCTCTCAATCTTGAGGCCATGGTACTCTCATTGGCATTCACCTTAGGCCTCACATCCTGATTCACTTGAGCCGTCATGGCTTGGGCTAAGGTTAGAAAAGCCGACCTAATCTCTTCATTAGTCATATCCGGGGGAACCACCATAAGTTCATTCTCTTGATTGCCTAGAGGAACTTGCTCATCTTGAAGACCATTGGGAGGAACTCCCCCATCCATATTCTCATCTTCTGCCCTCCTTTGGTTAGCCCTTGTATTCATATCCTATAAACTCAAGAGAAGGATTAGGAAAAAGGCATGTATAAAGCTAAACTCTAAGGCACGACTTCAGGAATATGAAAGAAGTGTAACTTTCTAATGTCCTATAGCCTCTCGCTCATAGATGTGTCATGACTCACACCAATGAACAAGACTCTACTAGAAGTGGCTTATGAGACATCAATCCTAAAAACCATTCCCAAAACCTTGTGCTCTAATACCATGTTTGTCACGAGAGCACCCCTTAGTCGTTACACGGCGTACTCGACTCCGAAGGGGTATTATTCAAGCCTCATATCATTTATTCATCGCATAGGTAATCTAAATAGTATGGAATTAAAAACTTTTTATTTAAAAACCATACAATCTAAGGACATTCAATAAGCAGCGGAATAGTAAAGTCTCACATGGCCATCTTAGACAAAACTTTAACAAGATAGGGTCACGACCCTTTTCAATCAAAGAAAAACTACTAAATGTCTATTACTTGAAGAAATGAAACATAAGAGTTCCTCTCCTCGAATCCATGAGGACATACCAAGTCTTGGAGGAAACTCTATCCAAACACTTCAAATCCTAGCAAGAATCAATCACTTGCCGGAACCTACACTTGTAGTAAAAATAAGAGAAATATGGGTTAGCACACAAAAATGTACTAAGTATGATTACCATGCAAAAACATGCTTTAAAAGGGACATTTTGGTTGGAAACCATGCATTATGCCACTTTTTAGAAATATCATGAACAATAGCATAAGAGACATCAAAGATAAATATAATCATCACACAAGTCATAACATCACATTTGAACAATATCAACATGTAACTCTTCACCTTCACATCTAGCCTTCACCTCAAGTAACCCTCATGCTATACCTCGTGCAATGTATGAATAGCATCCCATACCACCATCTACACCAAGGTACCACATTAAAGTCACCAAAAGTGAACTTACCATTCAACCTTTCCATTTCCAATAATACACATACACAAGAGACCTAAACCATTAACAAGTTATTTCATCACGTATGGACCATCGCCTAAGACGACCCCTAAGTCATACCTGTGCAATGTGCAAGTAGCATCCCATAATACTACTCACACTAAGTACTCTTTTGAAGTCACCATAGACAAGGCACATTCAAATACAATAAGTCATAACATGGAAGTAACTCATAGTATCATCCAAGTATAACATGCATGATTACATTAGGAATTTAAGAGTAACAATTCTTCAATAACTTCATTTAAAGGTCTTTCATACAACAATCATTAAGACTTAAAGAACTCACTATAACCTTCTTGAAGCCTACTCGTGCCATGTATGGATATCATCCCATACTACTACCCACACTTCATAGAACTCCTCAAGAAACTATAATGCACATCTCAAATGATGGGAATAAGTGTTTAACTGACATAAACCATGAGAGCTAGATCATGGAATCCGATGTACTATCCCACATCTAAAGGGTTGGTCTACTTGCCTAAGGTAAACCGGTATTGAGCTTAAGTGGATCCACTAGCTAGACCTATGTGGGTAAATAATTAAGGGACAAGGATATTGCTACTAGATACCCCACCTCAACTCATGTGAGGGCATCCATCTCAAGAGATTGCTATTAGAAACCCCACCTCAACTCACGTGAGAGCTTCCATCTTATTCAATATCCTCTCGGTGCTTAGCCTACATTCTCATAGAGTATTTTACCATTCATCACATTAAGGGATAAGATATTGTTACTAGACACCCCACCTCGACTCACGTGAGGGCATCCATCTCCACTCAACATTCATTCATTGGATAGCTCGTAGATTCAAAGATGAGAATAGCCTTTCATCTAAGAATCCCATTATCGTTCATTAGTGTAAGATCAAGAATATCCTTTCAATCAACACATCATTATCATTCATTAGAGTACAATTGATAATAGCTTTTCACTAACTACTTCCTCATTAACATTATCATTGAACCTCATTCATTATTCATTCAAGTGTGTTAATAGAGAGACAACCTCCAATCCTAACACAATTAACTTCTAGACATGATCATCATTCATCCATTTAAAGCATACACATGCATCATATCACATTCATATATACAACATCATGATAGTACTTCAATTACTCACTCTATGCCTTTAAGGACATGATCACAACATACATAGGAAGTAAACACCTCCACCTTTCAAGTGGATCAACAATTCAATCACAATTCTAATACATCAACTAATTAGGTCAAACTTTCCCTTTCAAGGCTATGATTACAAATCCTCAATTCACCAAAAATTCACCATAATTAGGCATAGATGATGACACAATTTAATAATCTAAATCAATCTAAGCATAAATCTACCATCATTTATTCATAATCATTAGACTCACTTCATAAGTCACAATTTAGAAATTGAGAAAAATCATGGGTTCATAGAGTAAAGTCATCTTAAACCATCAATTAAACATCAATATAATAATAGTTTATCATTTGAAAACGTTTGATGCAAGAATCCATGAGATTGATTAAAACCTAGGGCTTTTCATTAACTTAAAATCACTTTGAGACTTCTTTGAAATTGACTCTAGGGTGAAAGCTAACCCTAGATGAAGGATCACTATACCTTTCTATTGATTCCCCACGAAAATTGAAGAAGAAACACCTTGAAATCCCCAACCCTAGCTTGATCTCCAATAAAGTTTTTAGAGAGAACTTTTTAAGAGGGAAGGGTTTTGATTTTAGAGATGCAATCTAAATGAGTGTTTTACTGCTTTAATACTCTTAAAATACCTTAAAGTACTTAAAATAATCGACCCCACACTAATTAGGACTTGGAGTGAATTTACCAATTCACCCCCGTGTCACTTGACAACAAACATGTGCCATCCACGAACCCTTGACTCACGGACCGTGAGTCCATTCACGGACCGTGTTGTTGGTCCCTGGTCTGTGGCTATGGCTTGGTTTGGGTCCCCTTGACCTACGGAGGCCATCCACGGGGCGTGGACCCCTTCCGTAGGTCACCAAACTTTGGCCAACTTTCATCAAATGGGGCAGCCTTGGGGTTTAAGCTTAGGGTCCTCCTGAAGGACCCCTAGGGTGGTCCATGGGGAGTATTACCTTGACGTTTAACCCCTATATCCCTCAATCATGACTCAAGAAAACATACAACAACCTCAAACCTCAAGACACACTCACACACTCACTAGTTAGGCTCTAGTTTCACTAGTTCATTTTTAGGGTCGTTACAATATCTATCATATTGTAAGATTTAAGGACATTGTGTCCGAGACTCCTCCTTTAGAGTCGGTCCCCGTAGTGAGGGAGTTTCTGGAAGTCTTTCCCGATGACTTGCCTGGAATTACTCCCGAATGGGAAATAGACTTCGACATTAATCTTTTGCTAGATACTCACCCTATATCAATTCCCCCTTACCGGATGGCTCCGGCCGAATTAAAAGAATTGAAGGCACAACTCAAAGATTTGCTAGACAAGGGTTTCATTCAACCAAGCATATCTCCATGGGATACTCCGGTATTGTTTGTGAAAAACAAAGATGGGTCCTTTAGGATGTGTATTGATTACCACCAATTGAACAAGTTCACTATAAAGAATAAGTACCCTCTCCCTAGAATTGATGATTTGTTTGACCAACTCCAAGGGGCGAGTTACTTTTCAAAGATTGACTTAAGGTTGGGCTATCACCAACTCAAGGTGAGGGAGGTTGACATTCCTAAGATGCCCTTCCGAACAAGATGTGGTCACTATGAATTCCTAGTCATGTCCTTTGGTCTAATAAATTCCCCGATGGCATTCATAGATCTAATGAATTGAGTATTTAGGCAATATCTTGATTCATTTGTAATTGTCTTTATTGATGATATTTTGATCTATTCGAGGAGTGAGGGTGATCATATGAAGCATTTGAGGATAGTGTTGCAAGTCCTTAAAGACCACCAATTATATGCCGATTTAGCAAGTGTGAGTCTTGGCTAAGGTCGGTTACTTTCCTTGGTCATATTGTCTCGGGAATTGACATAGAGGTTGAACCTAAGAAGACGGATGCGGTCAAGAGTTGGTCTAGACCTCTAGATCCTACCGATATTAGAAGCTTTTTGGGTATGACCGGTTACTATATGAGGTTTGTTGAGGGTTTTTCCTCTATTGCCTCTCCATTAACGACCTTAACTCAAAAGAAAGAAAAGTTTGTGTGGTCGGAGGCTTGTGATAAAAGCTTCCAAGAATTGAAGAATAGACTTACATCTGCTCTGGTGTTGACCTTACTGGAGGGTACCGATGGGTTTGTTGTATATTGTGATGCTTCTCAAGTGGATTTGGGATGTGTACTCATGCAACGGGGTAAAGTGATTGCCTATGCTTCAAGAAAACTGAAGATACATGAAAAGAATTATCCAACTCATGACCTCGAACTAGCGACGATGGTGTTTACTTTGAAAATATGGAGACACTATCTCTATGGGGTACATGTAGATGTGCTTACAGACCATAAGAGCCTTCAATATGTGTTTAGCCAAAGAGATTTGAATCTCCGACAAAGAAGGTGGTTAGAACTTTTAAAGGATTATGACATGAGTTTCCTTTACCACCCCGACAAAGCCAATGTGGTTGCGGATGCCTCGAGTAGATTGTCCATGGGTAGTGTTGCTCATGTGGAAGATGAGAAGAAGGAATTGGTTCGTGATGTGCATAGGTTGGCCCGTCTAGGTGTCCAACTAGTGGATTCCACCAAGGGTGGAGTTGTGGTTCATCATAGTACCGAATCATCCTTTGTAGTTGATGTGAAGTCTAAGCAACATCTTGATCCTTTTCTGATGGAAATTAAAGAGTCGATTCTCAATAAGTCCATTGAGGTTTTCTCCCAAAGGGGTGATTGGGTGCTTAGGTACCAAGGTAGGTTGTGTGTGCCGGATGTTGATGGTTTGAGGGAGAAAATTCTAGAAGAGGCTCATGGTTCGTGATATTCTATTCATCCGAGAGCCACCAAGATGTACCGTGACCTACGGGAAGTCTATTGGTGGAATGGAATGAAGAAGCATATAGCGGGTTTTGTGTCCGAGTGCCTGAATTGTCAACAAGTCAAGGCCGAACACATGAAACCGAGAGGTTTACTCCAAGATATAAAGATTACCACTTGGAAGTGGGAGGAGGTGATTTTGGATTTTGTTGTGGGGTTGCCTCGTACTCGAAGGCAACATGATTCTATTTGGGTCATTGTTGATAGAATGATGAAAGCAGCCCTCATTCCCATCAAGGTTACTTTTTCAGTGGAAGACTATGCTAAGTTGTACATCAAGGAGGTAGTGAAGTTGCATGGGATTCCTTTTTCCATCATATCGGCTAGAGGTACTCAATTTACTTCACATTTTTGGAAGGCGTTTCAACAAGGACTTGGTACCAATGTTAAACTTAGTACCGCCTTCCACCCTCAAATGGATGGTCAAGAAGAACGAACCATTCAAACCTTAGAGGACATGTTGAGAGCGAGTGTGATTGATTTCAAGGGTAATTGGGACGATCATCTTTCTTTGATAGAATTTGCCTACAACAATAGTTACCACTCTAGCATTGCCATGGCTCCGTTTGAAGAACTATATGGAAGTAGGTGTAGATCTCCGGTTGGGTGGTTTGAGGTAGGTGAGTTTGCTCTAATTGTTCCCGAACTAGTCTATGATGCCATTGAGAAAGTTAGACTCATTAGAGAAAGGTTGAAGACGGCCCAAAGTCGGCAAAAGTCCTATGCCGACAATAGAAGAAAGGATCTTGAATTTGAGATTGGTGATTGGGTCTACTTGAAAATCTCATCTATTAAAGGTGTGATGAGGTTTGGCAAGAAGGGGAAACTTAGTCCTCGTTATGTGGGGCCATACCAAATCTTGAAGCTTATTGGGAAAGTTGCTTATGAGGTGGACTTGCCAAATGAGTTGGCTCTGGTTCACCTGGTGTTTCATGTTTCCATGCTCAAAAAGTGTATTGGTGATCCAGTTTCCATCCTTACCTTAGAGGGTTTAGGAGTCGATGAGAACCTTTCTTACGAAGAGGTCCCGGTTGAGATTTGGACCGGCAAGTGAAAGAGTTGAGAAATAAGGAAGTAACTTCCGTTAAGGTTCTATGGAGGAATCACTTAGTTGAGGGTGGTACATGGGAGGCCGAGGCCAATATGAAGTCCCGTTATCCTCATCTTTTTCCTTCTACTCCTATTCAAGCTTGAGGTAAATAGTTCCTCTTAAGTTTAGTGTTTTGGGAGTCATGTATGTTGTATGATTTTCCATGATTTCCCTATATTGTGCATGTTCTTGTCAGAATTCATGTTTTAACATATATTGAGTTTTTATGATGTCTATGTTTCCTCATGTTGATTTGCATTTTGTATGATGATTGCATTTTTGATTCCATGAGATGAAATGATGAACACGCTTAATAATGTGTTGTTGAGATGCCATGTTGGCTCTATATTGTTGTGTTGAGCTTATTTAAGTTGGAGAAGTTAGTTCCTCCCATGCTTATGTGAATTGATGGGTTGCATGCTTATTGAGTTAGTAGAAGTAGTTACTACTTTCTTGCATTGCTTGGCCATGTTGTAAAAGGAGTTGAGGTTTCCTCCTTTTTGAATAGTGCAAGTTGTGAATGGTACATTTGTTAGTTTTGCACATTTTTGATGTTTATTGTATTATGGGCTGTTGGTTTACAGTTTCTAACTTAGTTGGTGTCTTGATGAGACATTCGGGGACGAATGTTCCCAAGGGGGAGATAATGTAACACCCCGTATATCTAATGACCTAAGCTAGAGCCTAACGTGTAGTCTAGTAGCCTAATGAAGTTAAAACGTAAGGTGAGAGTATTAAAATAACTTCCCTAACTTAGTACTAAGGTCCTAGTGCCTAAACGTCAAGGCATGGCTCCCACAAGGACCCCCCAAGGGTCCTTGATGAGAGACAAGGGGCTGCTTTAAAAGCTGTTAAAAACAACATCATTCACGAGCTATGGACCACGAGGCATGGACTGACTCACGTCCCGTAGATGGGAGTCGTGAGTCCAGCCTTAGCCTCCTCAAAAGGCCCCAAAACTCCCATGTCCCAGTCCCAATCCACGAACGTTCAAGTACGGTCGGTGGATCGACTCACACCCCGTGGAAGGGTCTCCTGAGTTGAGACTTAGTCTCCTCACCAACACCTCGAGCCACCCCTCTCTGACCCAAACCACGAGTGACCAGTACTGTCCGTGGTTCAGATCACGCCCCGTGGTCGGTGACTCGTGGATGGGGCTTGGGTGGACTGCCTTAAGTCGGCCATGTGGGGGTAGTTTGGTAAAGACATTAATTAAATAAATAAGGGTAAAAACGGTTATTATTAGTTATATTAAGTAAATTAAAGTATTTTTAAGTATTAAAGAAGTCTTTTAACTCTCATAACTCACAAAACTCAAAATCAAATCCACTTCCCTCTCAAAATATTCTCTCTAAACTCCATTGAAGAACAAAGAAGAAGCTCAATATTAGGGTTCAAGCTCCAAGATTTTCACTCCAATTTCATGGGAAAACATCAATTAAGGTATGGGGATCTTGATTCATGGAACACTTTTCTCCATGAAGCCCTACAACTCTTGATTTCAAAATTGGTATATCATTCAAAAACTAGGGTTTCTATTCCAACCATGGGTTCTTCCTAAAAACGATTTTATTATGTTAATTGCATTATATTATGGATGATTTGATGTTTAATGGTGATTTTCATTGTAAAATTCCCCTTGAGCCCATGAACACCCCCATGACCCCAATTTCAAGTATTGTGATGGGTGTATTGATGCAAGATGACTACTATGGATTGTTTCTATGTGAATTTTGTTATTGAATCTTGTTTTGTTCATGCCTATTGAGGTATATTTAGGTGTAATTGTGAGACATGATTTATGACCTTGAAAAGGGGTAAATTGCTAGGGTTTGTACATGTTGATGAAAGTTGTGTATAACCTATTGATTCACTTAGAAAGTAAATCTCCTACGACTAATGTGTAAAGTATGGTATTGTTGAATGTATTGTTATTATCTTACCTTTATACTTGATGATGCATGAATAGTCTAGGATGATGTTGATGTATTGTGTTGATTGAAAGTCTATTTCTCGTGAATACACTATGAATGTAATGTGAAAGTCCTACTCACACACTAACGTTGATTCTAAGGTTGAAAGTACATTCTCACCTTTAATGAATCTATGAGCTACTTTGATGAATTGTATTGAATGAAGGATAGAGCATTCCTTCACACATGTAAATGCAATTCAAGACTTAATCATGTATAGTTTAGGAAATAATGCTTATAACCGAGTGGATATGGAGAATGAGGTAAAGGCCCTTCCGCCAATGCAATAGGTTGGGTCATCTAAAGTGAACTCATGAGATGGAAGCCCCTCCGCCAATGAAATAGGGCGGCGGGTTTCTAGAAGTAATCTCCCTATCCCATAACTATGTGCCACCATAGGACTTGGCTAGTAGATCCACCTAGACGTGAATACACTCAGTCCTACCTTAGGCAAGTAGGACACCTTCTTTCGGTGTGGGGTTACACGACACCGAATTCCATATAGCTCACATGGTCTATGTCGGTTATGCTATTCTTCCCTAAATGAATGATAGTGAATGAAACATGGACTATACTATGACTTCTGTCACGCCCCAGATTCAAGGGGGCGCAACTGGCTCCTAATGCCAAAACTCAGGCCCGAGCCGACCCTGCTGAACCATTTGCTACTAGCGCATGGCAGCCACACACAATCAAGAAAACAAACAAGTATATCTCGGCTTAAAACTAAGCCCTCGGCCGGCAAGGCCCCTGTAAACAGATCCATAAAAGAAACAGCTACTCCCAAGAGTTCATATAAAGAAATATCCAACTAGCACAGAAGTCCTGATTGGACCGTCGAGGCCACCATGATCTCTATACCGAAACTGAAAGCAGGTATATCAAGAGAATGCATCACACAACTAACAAGCTTCAGCAAACCAACAAACTAGGCCAAAATGGACATAACGTAGCTATAAACCCCACACACTAGTCTGCAAGCCTCTAAGAGTAGTAAAGATTAGCGGGACAGGGCCCCAACCTACCCATAAAGATATATACAACAAAAAGTAACAAACCTCCCAACTCTGGCAGCTCCGGAGGAAAGGGGCTAGCCAATCGGATAAAAGTCAATCCTGCTGCTGAGGAGGTCTACTCGGTCGTCTGTCAGGACCTGCATGCATGAATGCAGCGCCCCCAAGGCAATGGGACGTCAGTACAAAATATTGTACAGAGTATGAAAGGCAACAGACTATGAGAAGGTATTCTGATATACTGGAATAATTTGATAAATAAATCAAGGATAAGATAAGTGTACTGACCTGCTCCTAAATCTAAACTTATCAAAACTAATAAAACAACAACCTAACCAAGCCCCCATAAGCTCGGTAGGTACAAACAACACACAAGACCACCTACTCAGGCCCTCATAAGCCCAGAAGGTGCCAATCAACCTATATATCCCTATCGGTAGTCCCCTAGCCTCGTAGGCAGTCACATAGCCCTCTTAGGCATTAATATAGCCCCGTAGGCAGCACATGGCTCTCTTAGGCATCAACATAGCTTATACACAACTCATAGCCCTCTTAGGCAACAACATGGTCTTGTAGGAAGCACATAGCCTTCTTAGGCATCAATATAGCCCTGTAGGCAACTCATTGCCCTTCTAGGCATCAATATAGCCCCGTAGGCAACTCATAGCCCTATTAGGCATCCATATAGACCTGTAGGCAGAACATAGCCCTTCTAGGCATATATCACATTCCTGCAGCTAACAACAATAGCCCCAAGGGCAACAATAACAATCTGACAACTAAAAGCGAGCAATTTAGTTATAAGCAACCTATACAAATAGCCTCTAAGTCATTTCCAACATAGGGACGCTACTACTGAATGAGAATCCCGATAAGAGAGGATTATATCCACTCGAGCAGCCAACAATCAACAATAATGGCTACAAGTATAACAACGATAACAACTATATTACATTGCTCCTAAGCTTTTAGGCAACATGTCGTAAGAAGAGAATAGCCTTAACATACCTTTTTCGCTGAATTCACATGGCCTAACGACTTTTACTCATAACCCCCTCGATACTACAATAAGGTAGGATAATAATTAACACACAAAAATAAAAGATACCATGAAAATACGATAAAAGATATGTATTTCCGTCGCAAATTGCTATTTGTTGCTTATAAAAGCTCAAGTCGATGAAAGAAGGGTCTTACCTCGATCTTAGGTTCGTAATACGCCTCAAAACCTTCAAATATATTCAAACCCTTGCTTCCCCAACACTAAAGTGTGATATTCTACGCAATCAATAAAACAAATTATACCACGATGATGAGCCCAACGCGTAGAACAACTTTTGTCAAGGACTTAAGTCGAGAAAATCTATACTTCACCTGATCCTAGAAATGGGTTTCTCTAATTTCTCTGGTTTTTAACTTAAAAATGAAGAAAAAGGTCGAAGAAGAAGATATATGTAACATTCCACCGACCTAGGGGCCCACCTCACGTGCCTGCTTGCGCAGTCCTACGAAAACGTGAATATCTCTCTATTCTGAAGTCGTATGAATGAACGGTTTGATGCGTTGGAAAGTAGACTCATAGACCCTCGATTCGATATGTCGTGGGGATCCTAACTCTTAATAGATTGGGAGAAAACGTCCGAGACATTTGACCCAAATTTCAAACAAATCTTTAAAAAGGAATTTATGGTAACTTTCGCCAACTTTTATTTTTCCACTTACCTAACTTCAAAACTTGAGATACAACACTTGAAAACTTAAAATATCACATAGCATATCATTATTAATTTATTACCCACCCTCCTGGTCTTTCCACGAAGATATGAGTCAATTTATACGGTTTGAAAAGTCGGGGTGTTACAATCCCCTCCCATAGAGTGCCTCCAAAGGTGTCATATCTATGCTGGAGTGATAACTATTATTATAGGAGAACTCACACAATGATGGGAACTTATCCCAATTCCCTCCAAAGTCAATCACACATGCCCTCAACATGTTTTCTAACACTTGAATAGTCATCTCTGACTGTCGTCCGTCTGTGGATGGAAAGTTGTACTAAAAGTGAGTTATGTGCTCAATTCATTATGTAACTTCCTCCAAAACTTAGAGTAGACTGCATACCACAGACTGAGATAATAGAAAGGGGAACCCCGTGCAACCTCACTATCTGTTTCACATAAACCTTAGCCAATTGTTGAGCATTATAATCTATTTTGACGGGAATTAAATGGGCTGATTTAGTCAATCTATCAACCACTACCCAAATAGAATCAAACTTCCCCAAATACTTGGGAAGATGAACCACAAAATCCATAGCTATCCTTTCCTACTTCCATTCCTGAATTGGAATTCTTTGAAGAAAACCTGCCGGCCTTTGATGCTTATATTTTACTTGTTGGCAATTTTGAAAGGTAGACACAAACTCCGCTATATCCTTCTTCATACCAGGACACCAATATAGTCACTTCAAGTCTCGGTATATCTTGGTCACACCCAAATGAATGGAATACCGCGAACCATGGGATTCTGCCAAAAAATTCTAAATCAAGTCACCCACTCTAGGAACAGAAATCCTTCATTTAAAACTGAGTACACCTCCCGCATCAAGAGTGGTCTCTTATGCCTTGCCAGATACTGTTTTATTTCTGAGCTCTTTCAAATGATCATCCTTAAATTGTTTTGCCTTGATATCCTCAGTGAATGTGTCCCTCACTTCAGTGCTAGCTAACACCCCACCTTTCTCTGAGATGCCCAACTGCATGAACTTCGATTCCAAGGTTTGAATTTCCTTAGCCAAAGCTCGCTTGGATGCACTCAATCAAGCTAGACTACCCATGCTTACCACCTTTTAACTTAACGCGTCTGCCACTATATTAGCCTTGCCTGGATGATAATGTATGGTCACATCATAATCCTTGAGTAACTCTTTCCACCTTCACTGTCTCAAATTCATATCCTTTTGAGTGAAAACATATTGCAAGCTATGATGATCAGTAAACACTTCACACTTGAAACCATAGAGGCAATGCCGCCAGATCTTAAGAGCAAACACTTCCGTTGAAAACTACAAATCTTGTGTTGGCTAAATCCTCTCATGCACCTTCAATTGCAGCGATGCATAAGCTATAACATTATTATCCTGCATTAACACATCACCTAAACCTGAATGGGAAGCATCACAATAATCAATAAAATCCTTATCTTCCACCTGTAGTGCTAGAATAGGGGTTATGTTCAAAAGAGTCTTGAGCTTTTGAAAGCTTTCATTACACTTCGCAGTTCACTCAAAGGGTACCTCTTTCTTGTTCAACCTTGTCAGATGTGTGGTAATAGATGCAAAGTTCTTCACAAATCGACGAGAGTAGCTAGCGAGCCCCACAAAACACAATATTTTAGTCACAGAGCTAGGCCAAACCCAATTCTTAACCGCTTCAATCTTTTGACGATCTAACATTACCCCTTCTTTTGAAACTACATGCCCCAAAAAGGCAACCGAAGTCAACTAAAATTTACACTTCGAAAATTTCACATACAACTTTTATTTCCCAAGAACACCCAAAACGATACGAAGATGGTCGGCATGCTCTTCCTCACTTGTCGAATACACCAAAATATCATCAATAAAGACTATAACAAACTAATCAAGAAATGGTTTGAACATATCATTCATCAAACTCATCAAAGTTGCAGGTGGATTTGTGAATCAAAACGACATAACTAGGAACTCGAAGTACCCATACCGGGTTCTAAACGTCGTCTTGGGCGCATCCTCAGGCCTAATCTTTAACTGATTGTAGCCAGACCTTAGATCAATCTTAGAGAAAGCTTATGCACCTTGCAATTGGTCAAAAAGATCATATATTTGAGGAAATGGGTACTTGTTTCAAATAGTGACCCTATTCAATTGCTGGTAATCTATACACATCCTCATACTACCATTTTTTTTCTTAACAAACAATACAAGAGCACCCCACGGGGAAGCACTAGGATGGATAAAAACTTTCTCAAGAAGTTCTTGGATTTGAGCCATAAGCTCTCTCAATTCTACCGGAGTCATGCAATATGGAGGGATAGAAATGGGGTGGGTACCAAGCTCCAAATTAATGAAGAAATCTATATCTCTATCTGTAGGCATACCAGGAAAATCAGTAGGAAACACTTCTCTAAATTCTGAAACCACAGGAATAGACTCAATAAAGGGAGATTTGACCTCAACATCCCAAATATGAGCCAAATATGCCAAATAACACTGTACCTCGAATGAGGGATATGATCTTAGATGGCTTAGACTTGAAAACCCCTTCCCACTCTCACTTTTTCCTACCTAGAATCTCTAGAGTCACAAACTTAGTGTTACAATTCAACATATCATAATAGGGAGACAACCAAGTCATGCCTAAGATAACATCAAAGTGAGTCATATCAAGAATAACCAAATCATCCCAAGTATGAAAACCCATAAACACAATAGGAAAAGCACGATAGACATGGGTGACTATGAAAGACTCTCCAACTCGGGTAGAAACATGGATGGGGGAATCACGTATATCACAAATCATAGCAAATTCTAAGGCAAATCACACGGACACATAAGAATAAGTAGAACCCGGATCAAATAACACATTAGCCATCCGGTCACAAACAATAATAGTAAATGTGATCACTGCGTCAGACGCCTCCGCCTCAGTCTTGCCCGGGCGTAAATGTGATTACATGTAGAAGCGGGCATAGCAGACTGATTTGCTTGGGCTGCAAGAGTCAGCCTTCCTAATCCTCTGGAGTAAGAACCCTGAAAGTTATCTGAATTCTTAGATTTCTTAGTCTATTCCTTAGCCTGACCATCTCGCCTCACCCCCTCCACTTTCTTCACAAAATATGTTACCTCATTGAAGCTTTTTCCTGCATAGGTCATATGAACAGACAACACTAGGAATTAAGAATTTAGTCCCTTAACAAATAGGCAGATCCTCTCTATAACACCCTATATCCTAGATAGACCAAAATGCAGATTTTGAGAAGTGCAGGTTATACCTACGGTTGCCATCCACGGACCGTAGGTCAGACCACGTCCCGTGCTGATGGTTCGTGGTTCACCACTGCAACCCTTCTCCAAACCCAGCTCAGAAAATCGGCTAAGTTTCGACCCACGGTCTGTGGTCTGTGTCCACGGATCGAGGTCCCCTTTACCCAGCCTCTGACGCGAACGACGGTCGACCAGTACGGACCGTCAGTCCACTCACGGTCCGTCAGTCCCTTCTGTCAATGACTCCGACAAGAATTAAGTCACGGGTCATTTGGTCTTTTCCTATTTTTTTGGGTCCCTAAGCTACGTCGTTTAGACCCTAAATTATGAGGCTTTAGTCAGTTTAAGCCCACATAACTAGAACTTACCCAAGTCAAATCATTCATCAAAACTTAGAAAAATAGAATGCTAAGACGAGAAAGAAGTCAAGAACCCTAGTTCAAGAACGCAGCAAGTTTCCTCTAGTTCTAGCCCTGAAATCGAAGGATTTCTTCGTGTAATTCATCAGCAGGTATGTGGGATTTCACTAGTGGGTTCCTTTCGCTCATTAGGTCTCTAAAATTCAGTTAGATTCTTGATTCCATGATTATGAACAGATCTAGGGTTTCTAGAATGTCAACAGATCATCATGAATTAGTTATTTAAATGTTCCAAATCAGATTATCATGTTTGTACTCAGTTTATTGCAAGAATTTCAGAACCCTAGCTATGTATTTCTTTGGTTCTTGAATTACACATGCTAGGTCATATATTTCAGTTATTCAGATATACATGCTGCAGTTTTGAACACCACATTATCAGTATATTTCAGCATAAATCCTATTTTGAGTTATAAATCTTGAGAAATTTTTTTAAGACAACACTTGAGTTTTAAACTGAGTTTTGAGAAAGAGTTTCTAAAATATAATTAGTATGACAATAGTGTAGGTCATCAATGTATGAACAGTATGGTATCTAGATATACCATCAATGTTTATGCAGTTTGACTTCCCAAGTCATCAATGATCATAGTATAATATGATTTTAAATTATTTTCTAAGAAGGAGTTTTCAAGTATGAGTATCTACATGTCAGTATTTTGAGCTATTCAGTATATCAGTCATAATGTATTCAATTATACATGTATCAGTTTATTAATGCATCATTATCAGATTAATTTTTGCATTCTCAGATTGCACGTTCAGTTTTGAGCTATCCATTATATACAGAAACTCAGTCATAATGTGTTAACCACTTAATCTATTGAGAGTATCCTAATACCGAGTTGGACTAGGGTTTAGCGTACCCACATAGTCCCAGAACTACGAGCCACGTAGGTGTAAGTCCCCTCTGTGGGCAATATCAGTTAGTGATCACTCCAGTCATGCCTCTATACCTTTGGACGGGTATATTGGGTCCTCTCGATGGAGTGTATACATCGGACTCCACATTTAGCTCTTGTGGTTTTATTGTCGGTTATTAGTAGATCCCATAGTTCAGTCAGACTCTATTGCATTGACCACATTTACAGTTCATTCAGTATTCAGTAAGCATGTTATAAATTGTTCATTGCATTCATTTAGTTCAGATTCAGTATCTCATCTTATGCATATTATACTTGCTTTATCGCTCGTTCAGTTATATGTTTATTTGAGATTTATTATATCTTGTATGCTCAGTACCTTTCAAGTACTGACGCATATTCTGTGCTACATCTTCTCGTGATATAGGTTCAGGTTCTGAGCATCCAAATCACGCTTAGATCGGTTTCCGATCTTCAGTTTAGCAACATCAGTGGTGAGTCCTCATTCTTCGAGGACTAGTGACATGTTTATCTTTATCGCTTTAGTCTGTAGTTTCAGTTTTGCTAGATCTAGTTGGGGCATGTCTCAACATTTCTATTCAGTTTAGAGGCTTATTTCAGACATAGTTAGATTCACCGTAGTATTGAGTTAATATTTTCTTTGTCTTAAACTCATCAGTTTTCATTCATCTCAGTTATAGTACATGAGTATTCCCTATTTTTTTACTTTTATTTATGATTATAGCTTCCGCATCAGTTTATTATTCAACTTATTTTTAGTATGCTCATGATCATTCCAGCAGGGTCAGCTTGGGATCACTTGTGGTCCTAGGTCCCGTGTCTGCGTCTCGAGGGTAATCTCGGGGCGTGACAAACTTGGTATCAGAGCATTAGGTTTAAGTGTCCTAGGATGTATGAAAATCCGCACTAGGTAGAGTCATTTTCATGTGTGTGAAGTGCACCACATCTAATGAGAGGGAGTTGATGAGGTGTTTTAGGAAAACTTCACTTTCTTGATACTCTTATTGTGCGTTCATATGATCTCTTTTCTAATCCATCGTTATGCGTTTCAGCGATCATGCCTCCCCGTAGAGCTAACTCCACGAATGCGAATGCCAGGAATGCTAACGCAGTTCCTCTAGTCCCAGATCATGAAGTTTTGAATGCAGAGTTTCAGAACGCGATTCAACTTTTGTTTCAAAGTATGATTAATCAGAACAATCAGCTGGTTGAGAGAGATAGGCTTAGGGAAATCTCCTAGGTAAACAAGAAAGGTAGAGCAGGGAACTATGAGTACTCTCACCAGAAATTGAGTGGTAGAAATCACACACTATTTCGACAAGATCAGAATAGTAGGGCACCAGGCTCTAAGTCTCAGGGAAGTGTTTCAGGAAATAGGAGTTACCCAACTTACCCAAAGTGTGGTAAGAACCATCTAGGCGAGTGTCTTGAAGGCAAGGAAGGATGCCTTGGGTGTGGTTAGTCTAGTCATAGGGTGAAGAATTTCCCTTCTACCAGGAAGGGCCAAGAAGGTAACAATACTAGGGCTCAGTTTACAGCTCCAACAGTACCGGTAGGTCACCCAACTCAACAGGGTGTGTCATATTGTATAGTTTGTAGTCAATGCCAAGGCCGGCTTTATGCTCTCAAGGCTCACCAGGACCAGGAAGATTCTCCTGATGTGATCACTTGTACGTTTTGAGTCCTTCTCTAGATGTTTTGTAGTGTTAGATCAAAATGCTACTCTTACCTTTGTAACTCGCTTTATAGCAGTAATCTTAGGAGTTAGTCTAGAAACTCCCTCCGAACCCTTCTCAATCTCTACCCCAGTTGGTGACTTAGTTATAGCTAGACGGGTATACAGAAACTGCCCTATCTAACTCTCTCAGAAAGTAACCTCAGCAAATCTTGTAGAGTTAGAAATGGTTGATTTTGATATAATTCTAGGCGTGGATTGGTTTCAGTTCTGTCATGCCTCAGTCGAATGTAGAATTCGGGTTGTTCAGTTCCAATTTCCAAACGAGCCAGTCTTAAAATAGAAGGGTAGTAGCTTAGTGCCTATATGTCGATTATCTCTTACCTTAAGGCCAGAAAGAGGTGAATCTATACGGTGGTGTAGCACATATTGAGAAAAAAGGGAAGGAAGTAGAAAAATATGTTCATCTTCTTGCTCTCTTAGGAATTAGTCTTACTAACACATCAGATGGTGGTGTGATAGTCCAGAATAGATCAGAACCTTCATTGGTAGCGGAGGTTAAGGGAAACATGACAATGATCCTATATTATTTCAGTTAGAAGGTGCAGTTCAACAGCAGAAAGTAGAGGTTTTCTCCCAATGGGGAGATGGTCGTTTATGTGTTCCTTAGGTGGATGAGAAGGTGAAGCAGCCTTTATAGGGCCAAATTCAATTCATGAAGCTATGGAGAAAGTTCCACTCATTAGAGATAGACTTAAGATAGCCCAGAGTCGCCAGAAATATTATGCAAATGTAAGGAGAAGGGAACTAGAGTTCCAAGTTGATGATTTGGTTTTTCTAAAAGTGTCTCCTATGAAAAAGGTGATGAGATTTCGCAAGAAAGGAAAGATCATTCCTAGATATGTAGGCCCTTACAAGATCTTGAAAAGGATTGGTAGAGTGGTGTATGAGTTAGAGTTGCAAACTGAACTAGCAGTAATGCATCCAGTTTTTCACATTTTGCTATTGAAGAAATGTGTGGGTGATCCAACATCTATTGTACCTTTAGAAAGTGTGGCTATGAAGGATAGTCTCACTTATGAAGAGGTACTAGTTGAAATCCTTAATCGTCAGGTTCGAAGGTTGAGAAACAAAGAAGTCGCTTCAGTAAAGGTTTTGTGGAGGAGTCAGTCCGTAGAGGGAGCTACTTGGGAAGCGGAAGCAGCCATGAAGTCCAAGTACCCTCACCTCTTTCCTTCCGATTCCACTCCAGCTTGATGTAATAGTTCCTCATCAGTTTTTTAGTCATTCTTGCGCATATTCAGTTTTAGCATTTTGTTCCTTCAGTCAGCCTTGAATTTACAGCGTATTTGCATATTTTTGGAACTCAGTTCAGTCAGAAATTTTAGTTCTCAGTGTTTACTGGTAGGGATTGCAGCCCTCTCCCTCCATTTTAGCTAGTTTAGTCTTCATTCGAGGATGAATGATCCCAAGGGGGAGATAATGTAACCCCCCGTAGCCTAGATAGACCAAAATGCAGATTTTGTGAAGTGCAGGTGCAACCCACGGTTACCATCCACAGACCGTAGGTCAGACCACGACCCGTGCTAGTGGTCTGTGGTTCACCACTGCAACTCCTCTTCAAAACCAACTTCTGATGTGAATGACGGTCTACCTGTACGGACCGCCAGTCGACTCACGGTCCGTCAATCCCATCCATCAGTAGTTAAGTCAGGGGTCTTTTGTTCTTTTCCTTTTTCGTTGGGCCCCTAAGCTACATCCTTTAGACCCTAAATTATGAGGTTTTGGTCAAGTTTAAGTCCAGAAACATAACTAGAACTTACCCAAGTTAAATTATTCATCAAAACTTAGAAAATTAGAACGCTAAGACTAGAAAGAAGTTAAGAACCCTAGTTCAAGAACGCATCAAGTTTCCTCTAGTTCTAGCCCTGAAATCGAAGGATTTCTTCACGGAATTCGTCACCAGTTATGTGGGATTTGACTGGTGGGTTCCTTTCGCTCATTAGGTCCCGAGAACTCAGTCAGATTCTTGATTCAATGATTATGAACAGACCTAGGGTTTCTAGAATGTCAACAGATCATCATTAATTAGTTATTTAAATGTTCCAAATCAGATTATCATGTTTGTACTCATTTTATTGCATGAATTTCTGAACCCTAGCTATGTATTTTTTTAGTTCTTGAATTACACTTGCTAGGTCATATATTTCAGTTATTCAGATATACATGCTCCAATTTTAAACGCCACATTATCAGTATATTTTAGAATAAACCATATTTTTAGGTTATAAATCTTGAAAAGTTTTTTTGAGACAACACTTGAGTTTTAAACTGAGTTTTGAGAAAGAGTTTCTAAAATATAATTAGTATGACAATAGTGTAGGTCATCAATGTATGAACAGTATGGTATCTAGATATACCATCAATGTTTATGCAGTATGACTTCCCAAGTCATCAATGATCATAGTATAATATGA